>VOPJ01006972.1:51711-174077 GCA_014673585.1 Semibalanus balanoides | reverse complement strand
ATATTAAGCACCACAAGCGGCGTACATTTGAGAACTTTTGGGAAGGTGGCAGTGTCCCTTAAAAGGGAATGTTTCACCTTTCTGAAAGCTGTCGAATGTACGCTGGTTGTAGTACAAATATGAAGTAAGTGTTGCTGAAAATAATGGTGATACTTGGTTCCAGAAAATTCACATAACTTTTAAAAAAATAACCCTCGCCCTACAGGAGCTTTTCTCACCTTCACCTTCCAGGAGGCCTCACAGCCCCCCTGCTAACTTTCAAACCAAGCAACATAGAGCAACGCGGTAAGAACCAGCATGTTGCTTGTCATGTGAAGACTCTAACGGTATGCAATTTGTAGGTTTATAGGTGTACAGGTGACCTGCCAGGTCAAGTGACCACTATTATAATATTTTTTAAGAATAAGTCGATACAAATATAATATTTTCAAGTATTCAAAATAACCTCGGCTCGACCACGTCCAGAATAGCGATTTCGCTGTCAGAAAACATTAAAATTAAAAATTGATGAATGTAACAAAAAAATAATGTTCCTACTTCCTAGATCAGGTTTGACTCGAAATACAGAAAAGGTTGCTGATGAAATGTTTCATGGAGTCCTTAATAAACTGACTAAAGGAATTTATTTGTTCGTATCTGGTCAAAAAGTAAAAACAGTGATTTATTAAAAAATGTCTTCAAAGTTTCTTACACTTCGGGAGCGGAGTGTAAGAGCGGAGTGTCACAAGGTCTTCACTCAGTTACATTTTTTTTGTATTGTCCGTTCTCTCACATATATTCGTTTTTAAAACATCTTTGAAAATTTTGATTTTGTAGTGATTTTTCCCAAAACAGCTTTTTGAACTTTTGGGGGTCAAAAACGATTTTTTGGGGTAATCCTTAATTGCCATTTTCAAGAGAATGAAATTTTATATCTTCGCAGTTATCCGTTTGCAATTTGTTGCAAAACTTTATTTTCTACGATTTTTCAAACATAGTTTTTCCACCAACATGACGTCACTTAAAGGGACGTCATGTTAGACAACTTTCACTTCTCTGAAAGTTGTCCAATGTACGCCGCTTGTGGTGCAAAATATGAGTAATTGCTGCCGAAAGATTCTGACATTTGTTTTCTCACAAAGGTGTCATTTTCATGTAAAACATACGTTTAGTATTTGTGCTCTGATGACGTCATATGAGGAATTTTTGGGAAATGAGAAAAACCTTCAGCTGCCATATGTTAATCTAAGTGTATGGCTAATGTATGCCAATTGTAACAGTCTACTTTCATCATTTGATAAAGAGAGATGAAAATGGCTTTAGAGAGCCGATAATCAATACACTAGGGTTCTATTTTGGATGCCGATCTGTAAAACCAACTAAAATTTACTTCGATTGGACTCTGTGGGGTGTTTTTAACTTTCTACCTACTTAATTTCAATGGCAATTCCAAGCAACTTGGCCATCTCAACTCAAATCTTTGATGTTAATGTGAAACATTCCCTTTAAACGTCATTATCTCTCAAACTCAATGTCCTAGGATTGGAAATTTTGGGTGAAAAGCGACGCCCTACAATTAATAATTTTGCACTCCTTTTGCCCAATTTGAAGGGTTATTTTCCACTCTTTTTCACGTTTGATATGATTTTTTTCACTAAATTTATTTAAATATGTAAAAAAAGCCAGAAAATAATCAAGTTTTGTTTAATAGCAAAATGGGCGAATTCTTGAAAAGGCTCGTTTTGAGGAATAATTTTCACTCATTTTCCTGATTTTTTCAGCTCTGATTTTTCCGCTCTGCACCCCTGGCTTTAAAGAATTCATAGAGCTGCTCAAACCACTTCACCAACTTTCAATTGAATTTTTGACAGCATACGTATAATTGTTTGTAAACTTAGCTACTGAAATGTGGCAGATTCGCCGCGTTCCTGTTAAAGTAATCCAGAAAAAATCAGTGTGGATGGGTGTGCCGCCGAGGACGAGGGTTAAGCTTTTTAAATTCATATATCTGATCACACTTGTCAAAAAGCCTACACATTATCATTGTAGCTACTAGATAAAGGCTACTATGGCTAAACAAACATAAAGACTGATTCTCTGATCTGTGTATTTCAGGTGACAAATACAAAACTACCGACAAAATGGCTCAGAACAATCAGGGAATCCAACATCTTCTTCAAGCTGAGAAGAAAGCATCAGAGAAAGTGGCAGAGGCCAGGAAAAGTAAGTAGTCAAATATTAAACAATTAGGTCTCTAGAAGGATTGATGCTCCATTGTTTTGGTTATAATGTAATGCCAAACTACTAGGGTCAATTTAAACTGTTTGTTTTGTGGACCATTTCTTTGGGTGTTGTCAAATATGGTGCGAACTTACAGATTTGGGTCATTGCATCAGCCCCTGTTGATTTTTGTGTGAAAAATAAATAGTGCTTGCAATGACGTATACTGTTCTTTAGCCTCAATGTTAACATACCTTCTTGACTGAAATGATAGTGACCAATGCCTGGGCTTGATTCAATTGCTATGGGATATTATCACTTTCTATGTGAACTTAAAGTGGATATTTTAGAAGATCTGATTGTATATAAATAGAGGTCGGGCTATAGAGTCAGCTTGTGCAATCGTGATCGTGCATGGCAGTTTCCATGTTTTTTCGATGTCATTTGATCTACCTCGCACAAAAAATAGACAAATAATGAATTTATTCGAAATTTATCAGCACCACCAAATTTAACTAGTTACCTTAATTAGCTGTAATAAAATTGCTTCATCTTCCAAACAAACAAAACAAAACAAATATTGGCAAATTTAAAATTACATACCCCCACTAAATCGACTATATGAATGTAAAAAATGCAGCTGGGTCAGTTTTCAGTTATATATCTGCTAAGTATCCGCCATATATTCGCTATTTCATCCGTTACTTTTTAGAGATGTCAAAATTAAGCACACTTTTAAGACCAAATGTGTTGTCTGCGTTTTCAATAAACCAAAAACTAACTCTCTAGCACCAAAACTGAGAACATATGAATTTTGGCCAGATTCATTGGGGAGCTTATATAGGGGTAAAAGGGACAAAAATATCGGTACTGATTGGTTTCGCACAAAATGACAACTTTTCACATAATTTGATCATATTATATAAAAAAGGTGGAACGACCAATATCCAGAACACAAAATGTCTTTCTCTACCTCTAATATAAAACATTCTAAAAACTCCTGAACTCAAATTTTCTCTGCATATTTATTGCAGTTTGAGTTGTTTCTATTGGCTCAGCATATACATGTAGGACGTAGGTGATATATAAGCTGCCCCTTGCACAGTTCAACACTCTGAGCTATATGACGCCATCTCTCCCGACACAGGGAAGCAGCGGCGCCTGAAGCAGGCTAAGGAGGAGGCGCAGGCCGAGATCGAGCGCATCCACAAGGAGAAGGACGCCAACTTCCGCTCCGTCGAGTCAGCTGTCAGTAGCTCTTCGTCAACCCGCTGTTCCTCTCATGTCCTTACTATTCCCCATGTCCCCAAATGCGGATCCCCTGTATCGATAACCTCTTCTCCAAGGAAACTCTGGCCCAGTCAGCTGGATAACTCAAGATTGAGCCCAAGCACTTGTGCTGTTAGTGTGGTTAATGGCTTATACGCTCGTCATATTTGGTCTTTTGTTTTCGACACTTGCCTTGTTTTTCGTAAGGGTAGCAGCGCTATTCACACATACATAAAATTGATATAGCGCGTTCGCAAAGTCACACGGCTATGCCCGTGTGACTTGTGCTGAATGAAATATAGAGGGCGATACAGAACAGCGGAGCGCATTGTAGGTGGCGCTGACCGTAGGCTGTTGTCGGGCTACATCATTCTACTGAATGAAAAGATATAGTTTTTTCCCTAAGCGTCGAGCCATGTCGCAGGATGACAAACGTGCAGCACGATGTGTAGTCGTTGACTTAAATACTGTACCGTCTCGCCGGTACCGTGCCGTACCGTCGCGCCGGTACCGTCTCGCCGGTACCGTCTCGCCGGTACCGTCGCGCCTCGCCGGCATCGCGACACTGATGTTCTCGTTGTTTCCAGACTCTGGGTGACAAGGACAAGATGACTGCTCTGATCGACTTGGAGACCAAGAGGAAACTGCACGAGATGGAAATTCAAGTGGGAAACAATAAAGAAGGGGTAAGTAACACTCGCTACTGATTGATGTTTTATTTGGTGTTTTGCCCATTTGAACAGTGTGAAAGTTAGCATTATCAGCTTTATTTGGCATTAGTTTTATTTTCTTACTTAAGATACTGAATCCTGCTAGGCAGAGTTGTCTCGCTTTTAAATTCAGTAATCCATCAATCGATATTCTGCATCAAAAAATTTGTGTTCACATGCTTTTCAGCATTTTTTTCGCGTGGCAAATGTTGGGTTTCAACTTTTCACCCTTTCTTACTTACTCTATTTACATGCTGAGATCCTGTCGTTGTCTGACACTGGTCGTCCGCTAATGTTCTATGAAAATGAAACATACACTTAACGTTAACACTCTGTTAGGTTGAAGCACGCTGCAGCCTGAGCACTGGTATCGCTCGTAAGTCGTAGGTATACCCTCCTGTGACTGTCTCCGCTGTCTGTGCCAGATGGTCCAGCAGCTGCTGAAGATGGTGTACAACATCAAGCCGGAGATGCACCCAAACGCCCGCCCCGAGAAACTGGGCGCCTAGAGGTCGGGGCTGGCGACCAGGCGCCGCCGCCGGCGGGGGCGGCGGCGGACTCTTCCTCCTCCGCCGCTGACCGGCCTGAGACGGGCAGCCCCGCGGGGCTGACCGGCGCTCCTGCTCCTCTATGTCCTCCGCTCTGTCGCCCGGGACCGCCGGCCGGCCGCCCCGGCCCGGCTCTGTCCGAGTCGGGGCGGCCGGCCACGAGACCCGGACGTGCTACACGAATCTCTCTGCTTAGATCTGTTCTCTGTCGATCTGCCTCGTTTGCTCGCTGGATCTGTCTGCGAAACTTTGAATCTTTAACGTGGATCTGTCGCCTACTGACTGAGCAGAACACTGAGTATGTTATGTGGTTCTACAACATTCCCCTGGCTCTGCTGCCCTAGTCTGTGGAAACTGTAGGTATGTAGCGAACTAGCGCGAGCGTGTGTGTTGTTGGCTAGTCGTGCCTCGGTGTCAGTCTTGGAAATATGATTATGTGTACGGCTTACACAGCGTAATGTGTCTCTGAAATATAACATGCAACATGAACAAAACGTTTCAAGTGTTTCAATGTTAGCGGTTTGGGTCGTTATAACCGCATTAAACGTTTTTCGTGAATCTCAACCAATCGAATGACCAGCACGATGATCTTTATTACGATCGCAGTTTGTGTGGTGGGCGTAAAACCGTTTAACGACCGTTGTATAATTCAACAATGCTGTAGATTTATCTAGCATCCGTTCTTTATGACATCGCCTCACGCGATCTCATCACCTCGCGTGGATCCCGTGTTACAACACCCGCTGAACGCACCCTGCACTTCATGTCATCGCATCCCGCCGCCGCGCGGGCCAGGTGCCACGCGCGGGTGGTGATTCCACACACAAGTTACGTCACAGCAGACGTCCGTCCGCCCACCGCCCGCCCGGTGACAGACGAACATCTGTACTGCCCCGGGTGTTCCACACACACCCGACCTTCGGCAGCCGACTCAATCAGGACGAGCGTCCGTCGGAGGCCGGCCCCACCTGACCCCGTCTGACCCGGCTGACCCGGCGGACGGCGCCGTGCCGCCCCCGCCGACCCGGCCGGCTTTTGCACGGGCCCGCGGGCGCCGAGCGCGGCAGCGTTGCAGCACCCGGCCAGATACCATCTCAGGCCGGCCTCCGCACCGAGCCGGGAAATCGATGGTGTAACCCCTGCCGCGGCCACGAGCGGCTGGCCGTGCGTCTGATGGCTTCATAGCCGGCGCGTGTGAACTGTGAAGTCCCCGCGGGCGGAGGCCGACCGGCGACCCGCACGGCCCCTCTGAAACGCTCGGACAGCGCGGCGCTGACCGCGCACTTTCCGCTTCATGGCAGTCGATTCAACCGTCCATCTGTCTTCTTTTCAACGAACTCGGTGCCCTGAAAATTGAGCAGGATTTTCCCACAAACGGTCAGGCGTCTCCGTCGTCTGCGTCGAGCCATGGCTCTCCTCTGGAGTCGGACCACACGCGGTGGGTCACGTTTACCTGAGCGTGCCGCGCTGTACAGACACACATGCCTTTCCCGGCGTGCGGTACTTCTGCATGCCCGCACCTCCCATATGGCGTTCGGCCAGTGGCGGCCGGGCCGCACCCCAAGGTCGTCAACTGACCTGGTGGTCCCAATACAGCAGCGACAGAGGCCAGCGCGCGCCACCGCCGCCCGCCCGACGCACTTCGCATTCCGATTGGGAGATTTACCGGCTTTCACTGTTCAGTACCGGCCTGCCTTCCGCAGCTGAATAGCTGCTGCAGCGGTGTCGCTCCCTGGCGAGGTTGTTTTCGGGGTGCTTGTGGCTAGAGCGTTGACTTTGAGGTATTGGACGACATGGCCCGCTTTCGGCCTTCTGGGATTGTTTTGAAGTTGTGCTTCACTCGGCTGGTAGATTAATTCGGTTCGTCAGTGTTGTTCCACTCATGGGTGGTCGCAGCCCTGGCTGGGGGGGGGGGCAAACTTGGTGAGAGGACCTTCGGTAGGTGCGAGCCAAGATTAACTTTGCTTAAAACCCTGTTTTCCCTGCGGGGGCATGATTCTGCCCCCCGGTAGTTTTTTCGCCCGCCGCTTCTGAACGTTACGTCTAATTCGTCTTTGAAAACTTCCGGACTTTTCTAAATATGAATGACGCGTGTTTCTGTGAAATTTGAAAAATTGGCCCAGCAGAGGCGGCTCCAGGGTCATGTTTTTGGGAGGTCGTTTCGAATGCGGGTGTGCGGCGCATGCTCCTTTGTCGTTTGGCGGTGGAGATAAAAGCGTCAGAACTAAATCGATGCTTTGTACATCATACCATTTGGATTATACATATTTTGGGCAGAGACGAAACTCAGGTCTAAAATGGGAGCAATATTATCCGTCAATTAAGGCAAACTTCAAATAAGCAAGATGATAAAAAGGCGTTCCCACCGTGGGTGCCCCCCACGTGTTTACCTGAATCCGGCCTTATTGTACAACTTGTTACATTTAACCAATAAACAGCAACAAAGCCCACATGTGACGTTCCCCACGTCCAAAACACTAAGGGAAAAGCACATATTTATCAAAAAATCCTCCCCCATTTTTTATCCTGAGTAACGCCATGATTTTTCATTTTTTGTACTTGCCCCTTTTACACATTAGCATTGGAAAGCTCAAAAACGTTTCTTACATTGAAATCGTCGAATCACATGGACACAATTGGCCCTTCAAAAGACACCACAAATTTTCGTATTTTTTGCCCCCTGGCCCCATTTTGACAAAAGAGCAATTGTGGGGTCCAAAAAGACATATTTCGTCACGACGAAATCGAATGTGTTTTGCTCCATCGAAATCGCGAGTGGTTCTCGAGATCTCTGGGGGGGGGCAAGAATATGCCCCCGCTCACGCAGGTTAAACGTAATCTCTGGCCGGCCCCGCAGGAATAGGGTTTAAAAGCATAATCAAAGTTTAACAATCAAGCCTCATGTGTAAAATTACCCTTCCAAATCAGCGGAGGGTCGCTCGCACCATTAACCCTATTCCCTGCGCGGCCAGAATTAACGTTTACCTGCGGGGGCCGATTCCCGCCCCCCCCCACCTCCAAAAACATGACCTGGAGCCGCCTCTGCACAGCCGATTTTTTCGAAATTTCCACAGAACACGCGTCATTCATATTTAGGTAAAGTCGAAAGTTTCAAGACGATAGACGTAACGGTTCAGAAGCGGCGGGACGAAAAAACTAACCGGGGGCCAGAATCTGCCCCCGCAGGGAAAGGGTTAACCCGCGCTTGTCCGGGGGGCAATTAGTGCCCCCTGTCGAATATTCACGATAACTTACAAACCATTGAAGATATCAACTGAAACTTGGAGAGCATTCCTCCACATAAATTGTATATCGGTTGGAAACATTTGGAAATGTTTCAATGTTGGGGGTATAGATATACACCGTTTTGTGACGTCACGATTCTCGAATTTAGCGATAAAATTACTCAAGTTTTAAGCAGCTGTAAAATTGTTACATTTTACGATAAACTAAAAAAAAAAAACGGAAAGATAGGAAATTACACGTGGTATTAAACTGTAATATCAAAATTTCCGTTTTTTATTTTTATCCCAAATTTTGTTTATTTTAACTTTTTTTACTTAAAAATATACATATATTTTTTGTGTCACATCAAAACCCAGAATATATGTGAGAGTAGTGTTCGAGCAACATATAAACTAAATTTAAAAAGAACATCACCATTTTTGACTTTCAAGCACGACGGCCTATTCGCGAATTTAGCAATGAAATCGCCAAAACTTTAAACAGCTCTGTGAAAGGGGAAAAATTTACAGATAAACTGGAATGGAACAAAATCAGACAGACAAATACATTTTCTACTACAAAAATCTCAAAATTTGGACATTGAAATTTTTTTACACCTATTTTTTGCGAAAATTTTGGATTTTTTGCGAAAAATATAAATAACTTGATATTTATGTGAAAGCAAAGTGTTACACCAATATAAAGCCAAGTTTCAAATAAAGAGCACCATTTTTACTAAGAAAGTCTACGAATGGTTTCTGATGACGTTATGTACTTTTTTGACAAGACAAATACAAATAAATGTCAGCAATGTATTTCTGAGATAAAACTGGTCTAAAAACATGCGTTTTATGTTAAAATTTATAACTTACAAAATTTGACCTAATTGACTGAATTTGATTCTCAGCTTGACACACTAACTTCATTTAAAATGTACTAAGATAGTTTCCTAGATTATCACTATCGATTTACAACGCATAAAACGGCCCAATACAACATGTGTCGTGTGACTTTTAAAAATATTTTTTTCGATAGTGAAATTTTGTGACCTGGTCTTGACCTTGACCTTTGTAAAACATTTCCTTTTTGCTCATGCTTTATGTCTTTGATACATTTTTTGTGATCATGGTTGCAATCAAAGGCTCTGGATAGAAAGTATGGTCCATAAACTCAAATGTCTCGATTTTGACCTTTGACCCAACCTTGACCTGATATGCGACCTCGATTAATAAATCTCAAGTATGTTTGAGATGCGTCTCAATGAGAGCTTTCGAACGCCACCTTGCGCGTCTCGCTGCGATGATCGGTCCGGAAATAACGAGGGGTCACTATTTGCCCCCCCCCCCGGTCAATGGCGTTCGGATAAGACCCCGGTCAAGCGTGGGTTAAAACTCTGACTTATGCCAGTTCGAGAGCGGCTTTCATACGGTCTGAGAGGGCAGGGGCGTGGGAAGTACTTTCAAGTTGGGGGGGGGGGAACTTTTTGGTGGACCTGAGGTTACACAAATGATAGCTAAAAAAATGATATATCGCTGTGGTCGCCACAAACATTCTCCTGGTGTGGGTCATTTTGACTCTCCCTGACGTTTTCGGGAATAGCGGGGAAAACGACACGTACGTGAAGTTGATAACGTTTTATACCTCCAGCCAGATGGAATTAATATCTCCAGAAATGGCGAATCCGATAGTTTTCCCTCTTTAAGCTACTCAATTGACTTGAAA
The DNA here is from genome assembly GCA_014673585.1 of Semibalanus balanoides. Classification (NCBI taxonomy): domain Eukaryota; kingdom Metazoa; phylum Arthropoda; class Thecostraca; order Balanomorpha; family Balanidae; genus Semibalanus; species Semibalanus balanoides. Next base: position 164,404 of record VOPJ01006972.1, on the reverse strand, counting down.
CTCACTGCACATATTAAAACACTAGTGTCTACCATATATAATCCGTTTTGAATTATTACGAACTTTGAACATATTTTAACAAATATAATTTTGACTTTGATAATTTGTGAAAATTCCGTGATGCAAGTACAAAATGTCGAGACAGCAGTTTGTTAGCACTGCTCACTAACTGTTATTTGATGTTTTTTAAGTTTAGTTATCTTAAAAACTATATTTTCTACAATTTGTAAATGTACGGCTTAAATTGGCTCGAAATCTGTCGGAGGCGCTATCATTTTATCGTGATACATTGTATTTTTTCTGGCATGCGTAAAAATGATGCCCGGAATGGTACTGAAAGCTTGGCGTCGATAGCTGGATGCTTACTTGAGATTTATCAAATATTTATCAGGGAGGGGCTGAAAAAGACCCCCCAGTAACTCGCGAGTTAACACGCGCACTGGAGGGGGCACTTTTGTTCCCACCCACATGCTTTTCGTGAATATCTCGAAAACGAAGCAGTGCAGGGCGGTGGTTTTTGAATGAAATTTACGGCAACACAATAGCGGATCATTTGACGTAAAATTGGAAATCGGTCAGTACATTTTTGAGTTATATGGATTTGAATTCCAAGACGGCGGTCAGAAACAAAGTCGGCGAAGCGATATCTTCGGAACCATCTGCCAGATCGGGGCGATTCAAACGCAATTCGGTAGCCAATGTCAATATTCATCCCAGACACATTTTTAGACACATTGCTGATTACCTGTGACGTCACAGAGATCAAATTTCCAAAATGGTGACATTTGGCCAGATTTGACCTTCGTGACCTCGTTTGACCTTTAAGATATTGCCCTGTCGCCAAAATTTAGTAAATGTAGATAATCATAGCACCTATCTATCCTGTAAGTTTGAATGTTCTAGATATAATACTATCTGAGACCTCGGGGGGGGGGGCACTTAAGATGTCCGTTGCCAGTGTGCGGTATAATTCCGCTCTCCAGTGCTATTAGAGGAGGCTGGAAATTACTAGGAACACTGCTCCTATGTAGTATCCCCAGTGGTGGCGACGCCAATGTTATACCCCTCTCCAGTGCGCGTTTTAATGTGGGTGCATGAGGCAAATGCAGTCGACAACAAAAGTATGTAATTCCCCTAAGTTTAAGAGCATCTCCTCAGCTCTCTGCCTCTCCAGTCTCTCCAGCTCTCTGCCTCAGCTCTCTGCCTCTGGTGTCTCTCCAGTACAGATTACAGACGTGACCAACCGGAACATATCACATCGCGCGGTGCTTACTTCAGACGTTTGGAGTACCTATTGGTAATCCTGTAACGCGGCGCTGCCAAACCATGCATATCTTCCAGTGCCGCCTGAGCAGTACATCAACAGCTTGATCAGTGACCCGCGAGGCAGCCAAACAGTTAGTCTGGGATCCGAGCCGAGTGGTATCTTGTCAATGGATCAACATTCAACATCGTCTGCAACGGATACCGTACGGCGATTCTAAATATGATTTATGCGGTGATTTTGAGTTTAAATGCTCCTGGTAAGGGTTGAAACAAAAAGTAAATACGGTTATTCGACAAAGTTGGAGTGAGGCTGAGACATAGACAGGTGGGCGCGACGCATCGCTAGCCAATCCTCGTTCAGCAGCGTTGCCTCAGGCACAGTGACCTTTGACCGTGGGGGAACGGCCGTGCGGAGCGAGGTGGCTATTCGTGCGCCCGTACCGAATCGAACGCTTGATAAACCTGAGCAGGAAAACGATCCCACATTCTGAGGAAGTGTGCGATGTCTTATTGGTACTCCTCCCGAATCATTTGCTCTAATTCTTTCTGAACAATGTTCTATATCAAACATATTCAATCGAAATAAAAACTTTCACAGTTTCACTCGGTCTCGGTCTCGGTCTCGGTCTCGGTCTCGGTCTCGGTCTCGGTCTCGGTCTCGGTCTCGGTCTCGGCTCGGTCGTTCGGTCTCGTCATCGGTCTGGTCTCGATCTTCGGTCTCGTTGCGGTCTCGGGTCTGTTCTGTACTCTGTCTTGTCTCTGTTTGTTTGTCTCTGTCCTGTTCTTTTTTTTTTCTTCTCTCTCTCTCTCTCTCTCTCTCTCTCTCTCTCTCTCTCTCTCTCTCTTCGTGGACTGCGGTTCAGTGGAGTTCAGTCACCCAGTCATCACCACCAAGTCAATCGGCGTACCGTGCCAAACACTCATCAGCGTTACAGCGGAACTCATCCGTGCTGAAACTCCTGCGTCGCATGGATGAAGAGTGGTCCAACTTACTGGACAGTTCCGGCTTATAACTCGGAATTCCGGACCTGACTAGCTGAATCTCACAAATATATGTGTGATTTTTACGCTTTTCTCGCTGCAACGAGTTGTGAACAATGGTCAATGTTAGAAGGCGTTGGTCTCTTGGGAGTTCCTTACACCGATAGTATGTCAAGAGTTCACCGACAGAAGGCAACTGGAACTGATAGAGCGAAGACATGCGGGGAAAAAGTCTCTTCAAAGCTTAATACATAGAGCAATTTGCTGTCATTGTAAGAGAGACCGTTGGTTACGCAGCAACTCATGCCATGACTATGGGAGCGTAGGTACTCGCGAAAACAGAGACAGTTTACAGTCAATGGCTCTGATTTAAAGAGCCTGGGTAGCTGCCGAAGAACTTGTTTTGTTACCAGCAGGTATATTTTCAAGGGCGGCGCCAAGGGGTGGGGGGCGTCCCCCAACATTTTCGGATTTTAACATTGCGCCTACGCCATGGGAAAAAATCGACTTCAAAATAATTCCGTCCCCCCTTACTTTCGGAAGGTGGCGCCGCTCTTGTATATTTTCGTCGCAGGAATGAATGCAACCGTACCAGCGAGGATGCTGACGGCTCTCATTATAACAACACGCTCGGCGGCTCTATCTCTGCGCAGAGCGCGACTTAAGCTTCTGGAACGCCATTAACACAGACAATTCCATTTTCAGCCGCACTGCGTCGCAATAACATCCGTAGAACATCCCCATTCAGAAGCACTTGGCCTGCGTCGGGTCACATCCAATCCAGTGGCAGGACTCAGCAGCACGACTTGACCAACAGACCGTGTAGACCATCCACAGCAGCAGCACAGTGTTCAAGCAGCCCGGCTGGGTCAGCAGACCGTGTGGACTATCCAGGAGCAGGTCTCTTGAGCAGGGCTCAGCAGCCACGGCTGGGTCAGCGGACGGACCGTGTGGACTATCCAGCAGCAGTTCTCTGGAGCAGGGCTCAGCAGCCACGGCTGGGTCAGCAGACGGACCGTGTGGACTGTCCAGCAGCAGGTGTCTGGAGCAGGGCTCAGCAGCCCGGCTGGTTCAGTGGTAACGGCAAGTGGTAGCCTATCGCAGCAGCGCAGGTGTGATGCAGGAGGGCGCGGCGGTGGCGATGAGTGTGGTGCAGCGGTGCACGGGTGCTTTGGTGCGTAGTCGTTTCAGCAGTAGCGTCCAAAGCACATCGGTGGAGCTCGGTGCAGGGCCAGGCACACCCACAGACCAGCTGCTTGGCCCGCAGAGCATTCGCTGGCGAGATGAAGAAACACGCCGGAGACGGGAACAGCTTAATGTGATTTACTTGCGAGGGCTCTTCAGACGAACGCAAGGTGCTGCTTGCTATACATTTGAGATAACTTGCAAGATCATGCTTTGACAGATACATGTGTCTGAAGCTGCTGACAGATTGACGACTCCACTGAATCTGCTGACATTGACATACTGAGACCGTGTAAAGATACGACGACGGCTGAAACTGTCTGACGACATGTACTGCACTCTGCTTTGTTGCATGTGCTTGGTGCTGCTGAATCAATGTATATGTAAACACTATACAGCTTGAAGAACGACCCAGCCAAACTAGGTTTGCGAGGAATGTCAAGGTCACGTTGACGGCCAGTGGTCACCCCGACTTCGTCCGGGTCAATAGAGGCGCACTGCTACTACGCAGGCTGACATCACACGACGCCTCCGCAGGCAGATCGGACTACTAAGCAGCGGATTAGGCCGAAAACAGTCCGGCAGGGTCACAGGCGGGACTCGGCACCCCGAACAAGGACTGCCAGGGTCACAATGACGGGCAGCTCGACTCCGCCCCAATCCATGGGTCATGGAGACACACTACGCAGGTTTTCGGTGGGGTAGAGGAGGAGAGACGGACAGTCCAGGGTCGCCCAGGGTCACAGAGGTTACTCGGGGGACCGCGTAGATGCCCGGCGGGCGGGGCCAGAGTGGTGGACGGTCCAGGGTCGCCGAGGGTCACTGAGGTTACCCGGGGGACCGCGTAGATGCCCGGCGGGCGGGGCTAGAGTAGTGGACGGTCCAGGGTCGCCGAGGGTCACAGAGGTTACTCGGGGGACCGCGCAGATGCCCGGCGGGGCGGGGCCAGAGTGGTGGACGGTCCATGGTCGCCAGGTCACAGAGGTTACTCGGAGGTCCATGCAGGCTCCCAGCGGCATTTGCACGCTGCACTCCCGTCTCCCCCTGAATCTGTGTCAAGAGCAGGGCCAGACGTCTGCATTGTGCAATGAGCGCGTTATAATGCTGCGTGGAAGGGGATGCGCACACGTGCGTGCCACGTTCGGTGACAGGCTGCGTCATGCGTGGTGATAACGGGAGCTTTGTAAATGCACGGGGCCGTCGCTCTGAATTACTGGTGATTAATGGCAGTGAGTCCAGAGAATGGACGGTGCAGCACGCCATTGGCGAAAGGAAAACTGGGGAGTTATGAAATATCTGTTAAGGAAAAGCTTTTGGAGCGAGGTGATGGTGCTAAGCGAGCTAAGGTGTACAGCTGGCGAATGCTTGTCCATGATGTTTGGGGAGTGTGCCACTGCCCCTGCAGTAATACATAGAGTTTAGCATTTGGCGTTGATTGAGTGCCTTAGGCCTGCAGGACTGTTTTTTATTTTGAAGGATGTGGCTATTATTTACCTATATATTTTTAATTAGAGGCTTATTATTTTCATTTTTTATAGTGGGGTGGAGTTACTTTGTTGTGTGATTTGATTTATTTTTTGCCCTTGCATATATTAAATACCCATTCGTCTTTGCTTTTATTTTTTTTTATTTGTCTTGACAAGGGATAAACACCTCACTTCATGATTTTATAGCAGACTTCAGTGGTAGGACTTGATTGTTTAATAATTGTATTTTGCAACTTATGTAGGGGCATGAGCATTCATGTTGCAGAAGAGGCGAGTTTTTATGCCATATTTGGTTGACTTAGATCATTGGTGTAATGAGAATGAGTTTGTATATTTTATTATTTATAGTTGTATTTATTTGCACTTTTACACGTAGCTGTTTGTATATCCACGTATTTAGAGAATTTGCATATTTGGTATTATCGCTATTCGGAGGAGATCATAAGTTGATTTCTGTTAGTTGTTTGAGAGTCCTATTACAATAGAACTAGAAGATTTGTTTTGAACATTTTCTATTGGTTATAGTTCTTGTTATATGTCACCCCATTACATTGATTTTTCAGTTTTCTTTATACTTCTCTTATATCAGTTTCAGTCAGACGCATTCACTACCGAAACCAAATAATGACCTAAAAACACATTATTAACCCGCAAATGTTGTTTAATTTTGTATAGTTTTCAGGTTGGATCACTACATTTAAGTGGTCGAATTGATCACTGGATCAATTGATTTTTATTTATTCATTTCATAACATAAGCATAATAATTGAGAAACAATTATATCATCACTCCACATCACATCGCCATTTCCCACGACACATCACCTCATAACACATCACCATAAACCACGCCACATCACATCACATCAACTCACATCACATCACCTCATCTCAGCTGTCTTCTCTTCACATCATCTCACGCCTTACTACACCGCGCCTTACTGATATCCGTACACCGTGACCTGCCACGTCACGTAACGTCACATCTGACATCACATCACATCACGTCACGTCACGGCCTGCCGGGTCATGCTGTGCTGCCGGCGCCTCTTCTCGCCACGGTGTATAGTGCGGGTGGCCTGCTCGGGACCCGCTAGCCGGCGGCGTGCGCATGGTGGCTCCGAGCGGTAAACACTGCATCATACGGTATGAAAACCTCCTCACGTGACGACTGACGATGCTTTGTTTATTTGTTTCACGTGACCCATGGGATCCGCGGAGTATCGCAGGTGAAGGAAGTAGCAGGATTATCAGCTGTTAACCTGCCATTGACTGGGAGGGGGAGGGGGTATCTCCTCCCTGAGAAGTTTCGTAATAGCATAAAACAAAACAATAGCGCTATTAACGTGAAACTATGGGCATCTTCTTTCACACCTTTTTGGCGTCTTCTATGCAAAAATGAAGCAATTCATTTTTTAGATTCAGCAAATTTAGAGATGTCATTTAACACAAGTTTGACGAAACAAAACAAAAACAGCTCAACTTTAACAGATCGTCCAAAATCCATATTTTTAGCAAAATGGAATACACAATTAAGTCAAAAGATAGCAAATGGCAAGGGCTTTTGTGCATAGTAACCTCTTGTGACATGTTATTAACCTTTACTACCAGCAATCTCCTTTGCTCATGCGAAATGTTTAATATACCTTTGTGAACACTTGGGTGATAATGGCCGCAATCGAAGGCTTTGTATGGAGAGTATGACCCATACAACAAATACCTCGATTTTGACCTTTGATTCTGACCTGTTGACCTGACATTGCGACCTCAGTTAAAAATCGACATTATATTTTTAGATGCATTTCGTTTCAGATCTTTCGATTGCCACCTTGCACTGCTGATCATTGTTCAGAAGATCTGGACTGAACCTGGACCGTGCATAATGCGGAGTTTGTCTGTGATGTGGCTGCTTGTACGGCTAAGCCGCCTGTTTTATCTACGCGAGGTGGGCTCCGAAAAGCCACAGTACTGTCTGTGGATATGTCCCGAAATAATACATGAACATGACTGGACTGGACTGTGGACTGGACTGTGGACTGGACTGTGGACTGGACTGTGGACTGGACTGTGGACTGGACTGTGGACTGGACTGTGTACTGGACTGTGGACTGGACTGTGTACTGGACTGTGGACTGGACTGTGGACTGGACTGTGGACTGGACTGTGGACTGGACTGTGGACTGGACTGTGGACTGGACTATGGAATGGACTGTGGACTGGACTGTGGACTTGACACATGCCTCAGCTCCAGTGAAGGGCGCCATGTGCCGACCGGGGCTCTGCCTGCCCCCTGACGGCAGCTCAGTGAAGGGCCGCTGCTCAGATTAATGACCACCCCACTCGGCTCGCTCCGGCGCTGCCAACACGGCACAGGCGGCACGTGCCGGCCGTTTAATGGCCCCGCTGCCGCCGGACCGGTCATTGCCGCTCGAGTTAGCTCACTGAACGGCGCGAGGGCACGGCGTTGACGGCGTCCGAGGCCCGCCTCCTGTCCAGTACTTGCGGGCGCGCACCTGCCACCTGCATCACGGCGGCCGACCAGAGCCGGGCAACGGGAGCCGTAATAACAGGTTTACTGGCCCCTATCTCAGGAGCGGTCCGATGGGACGCGCAGTCGTGGGGATAGTGCGGTCCTAAGACACAGTCCGGTGGCGTTAACGACTCGTGCCGGCCGTTAGTGGCTCGAGCGCCGCTCCCGGGCTGGTCAGGTGGAGTAGGGGGCAGCCTCCGTCGCCAGGGGGCCGACTCGAGCGGTCGGGTCACGACCTGCCGGGTCACGGCGGGTAATGAAGCGGCGGCTGCTGGTGAAAGGTGCTCTCGCCCGGCAGACAGCGCTGCGCAGCCGAAACAGAGCGGCGTTGGGAGGATCGATACACGTGTGTGAGATGCATGTGTGTGTAGGAGGCGGGGAGGGGGCATTACCTCCTGGTGGTGATAGAAAAGGCTTGCTGCGCAGTTCGGGAAGGTGTCAACTTGTGATCAGATCGGGTGATCCAGACCACTGATTCTTTTTTATATTGATTAAATCAGATGATGCCGATCTATAACAGCTTCACTAAATTGTAACGCTAATGAGTCGGATCAGATAGGATTCATCTGGATTCTGGACTGACCCATTGCATGCCCCGCTCGGCAGCAGAACGATCCATCACTCTGACCGTGTACCGCAGAGCTGGGTAACGGGGCAGGTAACTGGCAGCGTGCCCCGGGTGTGTTGAGGCGCGAACCCGCAGTCTATCGGCCGGATCTGGCCGACAGACGGTCAGCCGTGACTGGGCCGGTGCCGGCCTCGCGTTAGATACCACACCTGCGAGGTCAGGTCGGCATTAGGTCAGCTGCCGTGTGCCGTACACCGGGAGACTTGGTGATGAGGTGAAGACTGAGGTGCTGAGGCCTGGTGATGAGCACAGGCTGCGGTAGGTGCACGGAGCACACGAGTGCATTGTTGGGGACTATGTTTCAGACAATGCACATTATGCATAATTATTTGACCACACCAGCTTCTTGATTTTTTTGTATTTTCTTATGAATTTAGACAACGAAACTCTTACAAAACAGTGCAACGATAGGGTCTGGACTTTAGTTAGGAACTGCCTAAAGTGCCTTAATGGACGCGCCGCTAAAAAAGGGACACTGAAGGACGTGACTGAAAGGTTGTCTAGCCGAAGATCGACCTAGCCTCACTCGGGAGTGTCACGGGTCGCTCGCGGAGGAATGTGACAGCACGAGGAGGATGTGAGAGCGGCGCATCGAGGGCATTCCAGTGAGAAAAAGCACACCTCTCACGCTGACCGACAATGTGACAAGACGCTCAGAACGAACCAGATGCCGCCGATAGTAGGAGAATCGAGAGTCGGCGGCCGGCGGAGGGGTATTGACTGATGACTGATGACTGGTGACTGGTGACTGATGACTGGTGACTGGTGACTGGTGACCGGTGATTGGTGACTGGTGACTGGTGACTGGTGACTGGTGACTGGTGTCTGGTGAGTGGGCAGCTTCGGTAACATAATGTGTGATGAGGGAGCTGGGCGGGAAAGCGGGCAGAACCCGCTCGAGGTAACTTGTTTATAGACCAGCTGCTGTCAGTCACTGTGTGAGAAAATAACGGAAAAGGAAACATTCACAGATGGTGGGGAATAGGATAGGGATGGGTGAGCTCAGGGCTGCACATACTAAGACCTAAGGGATTATTGTTGTATTGCGCCCATGGTTCAACGCACACAGGCATGGGCGTAGGAGCCGGGGGGGGGCAGGGGGGGGGGTAACTGCCCCTCAACATTTTCGGATTTTAGCATTACGCCTATGGACGTTGCATGGAAAGAATCGACTTCAAAATGCCTTTTGCCCCCCAGCTTCAAATGAGTTTCTACGCCCCTGCATACAGGTTATTCGATATCAGAGAACTCATCAGGGGCACTTGTCAAAGGACATGACGTTCGTATCTGGATTGGACTCGAATCTGAATGGTGAGTCAAACTTGATTTACAAATTACCTCATATTGAATCATTGCCAAGGTCGGTCTGAATTCTCTGAAAACTAAGAAAAGTCGGAATTAAGTCGAGCAGTTTGACACTGAACCAGATGTGACTGGACTCATGTAGGTACTGGTAAGTTAAGTCGGAAAGCAAACGATTCAAATGCATGTATAATTCATTGCAATTCCTTTTCTTTAGAGGGAGGAGAAATCAGGGTAATGTAATCCCTACTATCTCATATACATGGAGACTCTCTGGTTGTTCATGTATTCAATAATACCTTTCACTGTGTTGCAGCAAACCAGTTCAAAGTTGCTTGTCTATGCTAATTATATATTTCCCATGATCCTTTCCTTTCAGTTTTGTAACACCAAAGGCCAAGAAGCACATTACCCTAACGAACGGGGCTATTAGTATTTAGAGCCGTTAATGATACGCCTGCGTTCCATACTCAGTGCGTCGAGCCACGCGGCGTTTATCCAATTATGACGTCATGCATGCCGCTTTTTCCAGCCAGCTGCTGTACGAGCACGTCGTGTGTATTTCAAAGATCCGCTACTTTTCCACCGGAAGGTACGAATTATCGGATGCTCCTTCTGCGCCGCAGAACGTTCTGTCTCCATCGCCTCGGATCATCTCCACATCTTCCTCTCTTGCCGGTGTTGTAACCTGCATGTTCCGAGCGCATTCCACCTGTACGCAGTTCGGCCGGGGGCGAGGTCAGGGGTCAGGCACGGGTCAGGCCGCGATGGGCACAGGTTTCACTCGGTCCGCCAGTCATGTATCTCCCTCTCGTGCTGTAGCCACCGACTATTACCGCTCTCAGCCAGGGTAGAGGGTTGAGTGACTGGCACACGAACTGTGCGATCACTGCTCGCTGACGTCAATTGTTCCGTTCACCAGGTATCGCCCGTGTCACTGACGCGTCACCCAGTTGCTTCACAGCCTAGTTTTAATCCAGGGTGCTGCCCTGCGAGTCGCTACGTCTCTGCGCCGGGGGTAGCCGAGGACCCACAACATTTGACCTTTACCACACACCTACTTATCTCCCACCTCCACTTCATCCCGCCTGTCCCGGTACCGTTGCCTCGTGCCGACCCGTGGGACCGACCCCACCTCCCGTCAGCGCGTGAGAGCCTGTAGACACGCCCAGGCGCGACCGGCGCGACCGACCGCGATGCGCACCGTGTCTGCGAAGACGGGTCACGCGGCGTGGCCAGGGGCAGCCGGGCGTCACCGGGAGGCACCGGGCGGCGGCAGGCACGCAGCAGCCGCCGCCGCCGCTGCCGTTGCCGCTGCCGCCGACCTGACAACGCTTCCCGTCCCGGGCCGCGGCTCTGTGGCTGTTGCGCTCCGCCTGGCAGGCTGTGGTTATGGGGCCGCTGGCCGCACCTGCCGGGAACGGGGTACTGCGCCGGCCAGTGACACGGCTATCTGACACGCGCTCGGTCAGTGACGGCGGGGTAGGCGGGGCATGGCGACGGCGAGCAGGCGTTACTTATTGCTGGTGTGCTCCAGTGGTGTCGGCTGTCGGCTGTCGGCTGTCGGCTGTCGGCTGTCGGCTGTCGGCTGTCGGCTGTCGGTGTCGTCAGTCGTCATCGTGCAGTCGTCAGCCCGTCAGCCGCAGCCGTCAGTCGTCAGTCGTCAGTCGTCAGTCGTCAGTCGTCAGTCGTCAGTCGTCAGTCGTCAGTCGTCAGACGTCCGTCGTCAGTCGTCAATCGTCAGTCGTCAGTCATCAGTCGTCAGTCGTAGGTGGACTGGAGGAGAGGGTGGAGAAGCCTCTCCTCCCGGTAGAGACGCTGCAGCCCGGACTGCACAGTGCACATGCACAACAGAGAGCCATTGTGTTACCTTTAGTGGTCATCGTGGCCTTGGCTCTGAAAAGGTGACCCGCCCTGCCCTGCTGCTGTGACCAAGGCCGGAGTCATGGGCGTCTCGGTCGGACAATGCGACGCACCTGTGAAATCCACCACCTGTGTCGTCCCCCCTCTGTCCTCCGTCGGTCTGCGGACATCCGGTCGGCAGCTTCAAAGGCATAGCTTTGTGCAACCCGCAGTGGGTGCTCCACACAACTCCCTTACTTAACCCTCTTCTGGTAATGAAGGGATGAGGAGAAAAACGAACGCAAAGGGCCGCCAGTCGGCTCTTAACCCTACCCATGTAATGACTCTGGCAGGGAAATAATTTGTATGGCAGGGAGTAGAATAATTCACCGACATCTGATTACCCGTGGCTAATCAGAACCAGACCAACCCTCCCAGTAATAGCTCTGGGCTCGGGTCCATGGTCAAATCCGGTGCTCATAAAATCAGTTCATTACGCTACGATTACCGGTGCAATAACTATTGGTGCCAGTACACGTCACAACACACGCTATGCAGAGGACAGACTCTTGCTTTACACGGTGAGGTAGTTAGAGACTAGAGTGCAATTAAGAAGAGACAGTTTTAATGACATCAAGAGCAAGCAAATCAGGCAACGGGGTAGGTATATGACCGACATGAAAGACATGACCTGGGAATAACTGGATATGACCGTGTATGACCGGGTATGACCGGGTATGACCGGGTATGACCGGGTATGACCGTGTATGACCGGGTATGACCGGGTATGACCGGGTATGACCGTGTATGACCGCGTATGACTGCGTATGACCGTGTATGACCGGGTATGACCGGGTATGACCGCTGTGTGACTGAGGAGAAGGTACCGTGACAGAGACATGGCTCGTCAGTCACGGACCAGCGGAGACGCGGCTTAACGAGTCATGTCGTAGTAACTCATCAGCTGCCGCGGCGATATTCGGGAGATGCATCACTTCCTGACCGGGCTCACTGTCACACCTGACAGAACTCTGCCACCGGTACCTTCACCAGTTTGGTATATCCATGTCGATATGGATGTCAAGTGCAGCCAGCAGCCAGCCGTGGGGTGGAGACACACATGCTCCGGTTCGATGTCTCCCAACAATGCGGAGACGCTCCAGAGCGAGGATACACGGTCGCTGGTCTCATGGACCGCCCTGCGAAAACAATAGCTATACTCGGAGGACGTTGATTGAACAACTCGTGCGTGACACTGTTAGTCTGTTCTAGATGTTTTCATAATAGCACTGGGCGGGTATGTCACCTAGCGGGGGTCTCCGCGGACAAAAATGAGCCCACAACGAACCGTTCAGACATAGCGCTGCTACGAACCGGCAGTAGCCTGAACGGTCGTGACAGAATGAAGACGTGACGGTCTACATTTATGCAGATATTGATGTTAAACTACGGTGCGAATGAGCGAGAACGATTCCTTTGAGGGACCCTGTGCTGAAGCACCCTGAAAATGGCACGTGATGGCTGATGCGTACAATCCATTCACTCGTCTGATTTTAGTGAACGTATACAGCTCTGCTACATCACATGCCACTTGAAACTGAGCTCTTGGTAGTTCTATTTGTACACTGAATTGTGGACTGAAAATGTGACAATTGTCGTTTTTAACCTTCAGCTGAACATCTTGTGCTCTTGTTCAAAATCACATCAACCTATTTGGAACCTATATCAACCTATATTATAACCCTATTTGGAGTGCTATGAGACATAGAACGTCTTTGTTAGGCATCAAGTGACTTAGCAAGCGGTCCCGATACTTGTCTATAGCACGATCCCGTGTTGTTTCGTGAGAGCTCGTGCTGTGGCATTGTTCAGTGTTGGGCGACATATGATTGCACCCTGATCTAGGTGTAGCATATACTTATATAGCCACCGTATCCTCCTAACACCACATCCATCGTGTAGTGACACCGCATCCATCATGCAGTGACACCGCATCCATCATGCAGTGAGCCAGAACTGCTAGCGGCCTTTGTCCATGGTGTTTATGTAGTTTGGAATGTATGGCTTCAGCATAGCATCTGCACTGCCTTCTGAAAATGCATCCTGACTCAGTCAGTTTTACGAGCAAAACATTTGAATAAGACTTGCGATCGAAAAATGTTGTCAGTGATCGAAAACACTCGCCATTATCATCATGACAAATGAGAAAATCGCCAAGCCAACGACACAGCGATGCCTGATTTGATAAGCTGAGAGTTACGCTTCTCGCCTCCTCCTCTGGCTCTTCATCACGATTTGACAGCTGATTTCAATCTCACCGTATGATCGGCTGATCACTTCCTCCGACCGTCTCGCACAGAACACATGGATCGCGTCACGCTTCAGGAGGCACGTCGAACGGCCGGCCCTCCCAGGTTCCGCACGGGCGGACGCCCCGCCCCGTGCGACCCGACGTGCACCTCGTAACGGGACCGTCACAGGTGCGTTACGCCCACGGAGGGCCGTGACGGCGGCCTGATACTGTGACGCCCTGTACCGCCCCAGGGCACAGGGTGGTGGAGGAGGAACAGCGGCAGGAACGGCTCTGGCCTGTGGGGGCTCGCGTAGGATGGTCAGATGGTGCAGGCTGTGACGCCCTGTACCGCCCCAAGGACACAAGGGTGGGGAGGATATGCAGCGGCAGGACGGCTCTTGGGCTGTGGGGGCTCGCGTAGGCTGGTCAGAATGGTAGCAGGCTGTGACGCCCTGTACCGCCCCAGGACACAGGGTGGGGAGGATATCAGCGGCAGGACGGCTCTGGGCTGTGGGGACCCGCGTAGGCTGGTCAGATGGTAGCAGACTGTGACGCCCTGTACCGCCCCAGAGCACAGGGTGGTGAGGATATCAGCGGCAGGACGGATCTGGGCTGTGGGGGCTCGCGTAGGCTGGTCAGATGGTAACAGGTTGACCTGAGGCGCCGGCTGAGACATAACGTCTGTATAAGCAACTGCTTGCAACTGCAACTGTTTGCAACTGCAACTGTCTTGCAGCTGCTCATTAGGTGCTGTGATGTCGGCAATGGTTCTGCAGTGTCGCGCGGTGTCGTGCGGTGACGTAAGGTGACGTAAGGTGACGTAAGGTTTTGCACGAGGTGACGCCAGCCGCGATGTGACGATTCTGATCGCTATCCGTGTCCGTATCTGAAGGACAGTATTGTGAAGCCGCTGTGACACACTGGATGTGCTCACAGCGTTATAGGGAGATGGCCGATGGGATATTATGTAATGCTGTATTACTTACCTGCACGGCGCTGGTGCAAACGTTAGACGAGTAGGCTGGGATGTTGGTAAAACATAGTTTGACGCAGCAATATAAGAACAGCTCTACCGGCTCAATTCCATAAATAACATGAAAACATCGCGCATATGCCTCGTATTGATCTCAGGTAATTTTTGCTTAATTTTCCTCAGCCACAATAGTGATAAATCATAGCAAACCAGGGTGTAGTGACGCAATGCTATGGTGAGGGAGAAACGGTGTCTCTGCTAGTCTGCTACTGGTTCATCGCTACATGGCGTCTCTTCTGGCGGTGAGACAGGTCATGACCTCACAGAAGCCTGGCTGTGACCTGGCTGTGACCTGACCACGCCCGACTTTGTACGGGTCCCGGGGAGTTCAGGCTATTAGACAAAGAGGTGTGTCACCCGCATGGCGTGGCTGACTGGATCCCCAGCCCCCCCCCACTGATTCATGTCGTCGAGCAGGACAGATGTAGATATGTTTAGAGCGTTAGTCAAGAAGCATGACGATATACCTACACGTGGACGGATAATCATCAGGTCGTCAGCTTTGAACCTATTCCCGCATGTCACTATAACTACACATGGAAATCATTATCATACTCATTACTCGAGACATATAAATCGTGAAGTGAAATGCTTTTTGGTTCTAATCAATCCATGGTTCTCTTGAACACGATATTTTGACGATCGAAAGCGAAAATGCGTTTAATTGCATGCAGTGGTTAGTTGAAGTAAACAAAGACAACATTACCTTCAGTCCTCTGTCCTTCAGTCCTCTGTCCTTCAGTCCTCTGTCCTCGGCCTCACACCTCACTTATCTATGGCTCCGAATGACCTTCACACGTTCTATATTACACTAACTAACAGGCAGACGCCACCTGTTTCTCAGGACACAGTTTTCACTCGGCTCGCGGACCCCCATCGCTCGTCACATTGCGCCACCTGTATCATGACCTCCACCTCTGCTGGTGGCTTGTTTATTTCACTGACCCCTCAGTGACGTCACGTCGCTCCCTCAGTGACGTCACGTCGCTGACGTCTAGACTTGTGAATGATTCAAATTTTCATTAATGATTCATTTATGACTCACCGGCAAACATGAATGATTCAATCATGATTCATTCACTCCACATTACCACTGGTGAATGATTCACAGTGACTCACAGGCTTACGTGAATCAGTCGTAAAAGATTCATTCAATCAATCATTCATGAATGATTCAATCACAATAATTAGCAATGCATAAGTGCAAGTAAAAGTGCATATATTCGAAATGAGGTTGTAAACAGACCAAATGAAGGTGCTGAAAGTGATCTTGACATGTGATGACTCAGTTATATTCCCCTTTATGAGGATGGGTTATCGTTTGTATAGTTTCTGCTGTCCCCCCAACAATGTATGATTAATTGCGCTATTAATAATTCAATATCCCTATTTTCTGGGTATGAATAATTCAATGAATGATTCATTGAATCATTAATGAGGAGGTGAATCGATTCATGAATGATTCACGTGAAATAATAATGATTCAATCAAAAATAATTATTCAATCAGAATCATTCACAAGTCTGGTGACGTCACTAGTGGTGGCGCGGCTACAGCAAATGTAACTGCACGGTTAGGAAATCTGAAAGTACCACGTAGCCATAATTTTTATCAGGGGAGGGGGTACGATGGTGAAAGCATCAAAAATCGTTCCTCATTCATTTGTTGTTGACCGGGGGAGGGGGTAGGGTCGGGTCGTCAGATAACCCCATTTTATCTAGTGTAAATTTGTTTTGCTCAGGGGGAGGATCATGGCCCCCGTGCTCCCTCCCTTGGCAACGCTACGTCCCTGTCTGAAACTGTTTTTCGGAAAAAGTGTTTAAGCGTACAGAAGAATGCAAATTGCTGATCCATCGCTGCGATGTAAACAGTAATCAGCAATCAAACTGTTCAATCGTGAATATCACTATGCATCCTATATTATAGGACAATACAAGCACCATGCAATATAGAACCACTTGTGTTACTTTTACTTGTCTACTGCCTAACAGTATTACAATCAATCGAGCGGCAATAAGCACTCGACAATCGTGTTCCGAGCAGCAAGTGATAAGTCAGTGCACCAGTGCTTCTGTTCTGTGTCGCCCGCCCGCCTGTCGGTGCCACCACAAATTACACTTGACGGTCCTCTCGGGTCCTGCCGGGTGTGTGACGTCATGTTACCCAGTTCATCAACATATCTGACCAGCCGCCCAACGGAGCTGAGGCACATGCATGTGGTACAGTAACAAACGTGTCACTTGTCAGCACTGAAATCAGTGAGTCGTCGGCAATATGACACGTGCGAATAAGCGATAATCGTTTCTGCACGCCAAAGTGTGGGAATTGCCATTTAGTTTGCGGTATTCTCATCATGCACCGCTCAGCGACGTTAAGTGGCACGGCCATACATTAGGTGTGAGTGTGTTACTGCCCATCTCGTCTCGCTAGAACGTACGAGGTCCGTTGATAGCGTACGGAGCCCATACATTAGCAGTGGGCGTGTCACCCCACTGCGTCACAGCCCAAGCTTCGTATGTCCATGGACATGCGAGGTCCAGTGTGAGCGTACGGTGCGAGGTCCAGTGTGAGCGTACGGTGCACTGGTGTAACGACTTCCACGCAGGCGGCCGGTCACGGCACGTTTACCAGGCGACGCTTACCACCGCCGAGGAATTTATGAAGTGGTACCGTACGCAGCTAAGCCAAACCCTCAGCACTGACCTGGAGTTGTTCAGGAATATGGCTTTCGCAGCTATGTGTGGTATTGTCTGGAATAACGGGAAACCCGTGACGGAAGTTAGGCATGAATTCTCTCATGCAGCCAAACCAGTTTGGCCATGTTATCTTCATTAGAATATCTATGAATTATAGAAGCGTTTCAACTGAGGTTACATAACAGATTTTGAGTCATTTTTAAGTGGTTTAACCCTCGCCCGTGTAGGGCGAGTCGTGATATTTTACGAGACCACTGCGTGATCACTGCGTGACCATGTAGGGGGGGGGGGTATACGACCCACTGGCGTTTTGCTTCTAATTGTGCAAAAGCTTCGATTACAAAACGAGCATGTCGCTTGTGACGAGATGAAGCCATTGATACCCGATTTCAAGGTTTTGTAGTGTCATTAGGAGACTTCTGAGGTCATGGCAAAGACCAATGTCATGAAATCGTAAAGTGACCAATTGAACACTAATCGAGCAAAATCGTGAAGAACATCTTATTCAATGTTTAATGGGTTCCAAATTTGAAAATAGAGTCACAAAGATGTCATAGAAACTGCCCAAATTACAAAAAGATCATGTCAGTCATCTGAGGTCCAGTGACTTCGCTTACCTGTGGAAACGCATGATCCCAGTGACATATAATTATGTTAAAATGAATCGAATTTGAAATCAGCGTACAATAGCCGTTTTCACGATGGCGTATTTTGCGCGAAATGTTTTAAAACATCTTAAAATGTTTTAAAATGCTTTAGTAGTAGCCGCTTTCACATGGATAATCTGCAAAACAATTTTACCCTCGCCCTACGGACCGTAGGGCGAGGGTTTTTAAAACATTTTTGGCAAATTAGTCCATCGGTGTAGAGGTACTTACCTATTTTTTTTAGAAACATTTTACAAATGTTTTAAATCATTTCGCGCAAAAATAAGCATTCGTGAAAACGGCTAATATGGTGCATTTAAACAAGAAACTGCCAGAAACCCCAAAAAGTCATCGGACGTCATCGGACGTCAGTGAGCTCGGTTGACCTCTTAAAAGGCCACATCGAGGTCACAATCTCAATGGAAGCCACAACTGTCACCTGGAAACACCTGTAAATATGCGTCTGAACAACAAACACTCTGAAACTGTTACAAGGATTGATACCGCGGGACGCCATTTGCACCTGACATGACCTTGATAAATAGGGAAAAGGTCACGATTCATGGGGGTAGACATTATGCATTTTCAGATTATGTGTCACCTTGTTAAAAAGCAGGGTGCTGAAAATTGCATCGCAATCGGTTGATATATACGTGGGTTATTCTTGGAAAAACCGAGGGAGGGTGACATCCGCTCCCTACCTACACTGGCGAGGGTCAACACCATAAAATCAAAAATATTATTCGAAAGTGCCCGTAAATAACTTTTTGAGATCTTAGTTAGCCAATCAAATGATAGACTTAAAGGGAATAGTTCACCTTTAACATAGGGTTTTGAGTTGAGATAGCCAAGTTGTGGGCCACTGCTCGAAAATACTTGTGAGCTTTTACATTTTCAAGAAACTCCTAATATTAGTATTCAGTCCTAAAATCCGGGACCGGGAATATACCACGGTAACTCCAATCCTGATTGCTGATTTTGGCTGAGTTGACGATGATCTATGACGCACAATTGGACGTTAAGAACTTATGGAAAGTTCAAGTGCTGGACAAACCATACCAGTTTCAGTCCCTCATTTTTTTATGCAAGATAAACTTGTAGGTAAAGGCTATGCATAATGATTTTGATGTTTAAATCTTATTATAAAGCATTTTTATTAAACACGTTCTGAGCTATGGCGTAGCGTTCACGCTGGCCTGAACGTTTCCAAAAGGCTCCGTACAAAATGTTATTTGTGCCCACTTTCATGGGTCCCCACTCACGAACCCACCTTCGCACCAGTACGCGCGTTCCGCTGTTTGTATTGGCCCGCCCCGGCGCAGCCGCCCCGCTGTGATAGGAGCCGACCGGCCGAGACCGGTACGCCGTGACGTGTTAGACGCGTGCAGACCTTGGACATCATTACCCAGACGGAGCGTCCCAGAGCACGGACAGTGAGCGACGTTGTGGGCACCACACTTTTCACCTTATGAAATAGTGACGAATACCTAACTTAAAGCAAGTACTGTGAGTGGGTTTTCAAAGCGTTTTGTACTTTCCGGCCATCTTCAATCAAGTACTTGGCCAAGTACCCCATGTATACGACACATCCCCTCACTAAATAGATGACGTTGCGTGCCTCTCAGCCAGCTTGATGTTCGCATTTACTTGAGGAAAAAAATATTGAATTTATCACCAAATAATTGACATTTTAATTGGCTTTTTCCGCGTAAATATAGGTTTCTTTGACTTACTAGTAATATGCTACTTAATTTCTTGCTTCTCTACATCATTTCTGAGCCTTTTCTCGATTTTTTCAAGGTGAACTATTCCCTTTAACAATGATAGGTGCAAAACTCACGAAGCACGACTTACGACTACGAACCAGGCACTGCGCCTGACTTCAATAGGTTTAGGTTTAGGTTTAGGTTTGGTGAGCTAGGGTAGACTAGGTCTATTTGGGGCTCACATCTGGAGTCGTAGGATGGTCAGGCAGGTTTACGTGGCGCTGGTTCTGGTGCAGGTCTAGCTGGTTTTTGAATGCATGGTGGATTTTGCCATGACAACTCCATCCCCTGGGAGATTGTCAAGGTGACGACTCGGTTTAGAAGACTTGCTATCTGGAACGAGTGTGATCCTGTCTTCTCAGTTTCATTTGGGCACTCTGTTGGCTGTCATGGTCTAATTCAAACAATTGAGCTGGGTCAACATTCACCTTTCTGGTCATAATCTTGCACGTCTCAA
Source organism: Semibalanus balanoides (assembly GCA_014673585.1). Lineage (NCBI taxonomy): Eukaryota > Metazoa > Arthropoda > Thecostraca > Balanomorpha > Balanidae > Semibalanus > Semibalanus balanoides. Next base: position 144,292 of record VOPJ01006972.1, on the reverse strand, counting down.
TCATGTCTAAATACTGACTTGATACTCTAAATACTCAATCTAATACTGACTTAATTTTCGTTTTACATTAATTGGCAGTCCACCTAGCGATTTCAAGCACATTTCCTCTATTTTATTCTGTTTATCTTTCAAACTACCTATGATACATTCAAACTAGTCAGACAAATACGATTTGCATCTCTCGACAGATAGCTTGGAGTGGTCAGCGGTCAAGTGGATAATGTATTCGCCTAGTGGTTGAAAGGTGCCTACTTTGAGTTCTGCCACTCTCCTGAATGCAGCTGATTCTTAGGTATGGGTTAACAATCCGCGAGCATGTGGTACGTTACCAAGCTTTCTTTGGCCTCTGAATATCAAATCGCGCTTGTGTAAAAAGCGTGTAATCGAATATCATGTAATTGTACAAATATGGCCCAACCAGCGTGCACGACCTGAATATGGATGAATCCTCAGCTGAAGAAATTCAGTTGCTGTATTTTAATTAACAAATAGCAGCCTGTCAAAACCATTTGACTTATGTGAGTTTTAGGTGGTGACTTATGTGAGCTCAGCTCTAATAACCACTTACAATACATGAGACAGCGTTACTCCAGTAACATTTGGCCACGGATAAGTCTATTGAGCAACGCTCGTGGGACTAATATACCCACGAACAATACAAAGATTCATTTAATCAGTAATCTCTCTCACGACAGGACCAGCTTAGCATTGTAACACACCGGTTTCTTCCGCCATTTCATAATCCCACCTCCGTGAAAGTGGTTTCCGTTCGGGACCGTTTCAGCGCGCCGATCGCTTGGACAGAAGCTCGGCTATAGCAGTTGATATTGTTTGGACGCGTCGGCGGGTGACCGATCACCTCTCGGGCCGCGTGGCCCGGCGACCCTCAGTCGCGGTCGACCGGTCCCGTCGCCGCTTCTGAGCGATGCCGGCGGTGCCGGCGGTGCTGGCGGTGCCGACGGTGCTGGTGCTGCTGGCGGCCTGCCCGGCGCCGTCCCAGGTCAGTTAGTCGACGGCTGCGCGCGGCGGCGGTGGCGGTGGCAGCGCGACGCTTGAGCTAGTCTCTACTCGCGGCACAGCACGCGCGGCTCGCCAGGACAGTCGGCGAGGTTCGCCAGGACAGTCTGCGAGGGCAGAACAGGCCAGTGTTGTGACGGTGTGGAAAAGGGGATCGATGGACTGGCCAGGTGTCTGGTGACGAGCGAGCAGTGAGGAGAGGAGACAGCCACCGATTGACCGGCGACAGTGCGATCTGCCCCAGAAGGTACCATCAGTCGGACTCTACTACAGGTAAATGAGCAGCTTCTATCGAATGAACAACGCTAACGTTTCAGGACTTGAAATTGCAAAAAATACCCTCAATCAGGCGCAGATCCAGGATTTCGGTCGGGTTGGGGAGGGGGGGGGGACATACACAAAGTTTAGCGCGACCCAGTTCAAGAGGGGGGCGCCCTAGCGCCCCCTGGATCCGCGCCTGTCAATGCTTGTTATCGCAGCTTCATCACTCAGCAATCTTGATAAGAGAGCAGTTCACGAGTACAATAAGGCAATTTGTGTTTACGCTTAAGCATAACAGTGGTTCTGGCAAGTGGCAACAGCACTGCGCAATCTACAAATTAGAAAAACATGGGTAACCAAGGTGGTGTTTTGAATCAAGAACCAAACCTCTAGAAAACATTGCCGACGAAGGATAGGTATATATTTTTGCAAGCAACTTCATATACCCGTGTTTAGGAGACATCTTAGGCACCACCTGTGCCGGGACCTGGGCTGAGAGCTTGTTCTACCAGCGTTGAGCTTTTGTCTCTTCTTTTATCTTAGACGACAGGCGTGTATGGAATGTGTGTGCGTGGTGTCTGTGGCGAGCATGTTCTGACCACCCTTCTTGTATGTTTTATCTTTTTGACGAGAGGCCGTAAGAGCCACAAGTTTATTGTGGAAGGCTTTAATATACATCTATGTCTATGTCTATGTCTATGTCTATGTCATATGCATGGCAAATCAAGCTAGGTTGATTGTATGGACTCAACATTTCGTTTCATGTTTTTACATGATAAATGCTTGGTTTGAGATTGTTAGACGGATATTTTGAGAACTTTAGAGCCGCTGTTGTTTTACTTCTGATCTAAATGTTTTAAATGATCTAGTATTGGGGACTTGAAAATTCCACAATTTTCCCTGGTTTTAACTTTATGATGCGTCTTATTAAGAGATATTATTTTCAATCTCTTAAGCAGTCTATCCAGTTACTCACTATACTATAATCTGAGAAAAGCAGCAAAACCCATGGTCCAAAATTTATAGATTCTGCTTGGATCAGGTCTATCACGACTGATCTATTTCGTACCCTAATAACATTAATATTTATGACATGTTCAATGACCCTCGTGAGCATAGTGTGTCCATATCAAGTATAATTACATGTCATCAGTCTGATTTGTTCATGCCATGTATCATGACAGGACACGTATCTGATCATGTATCATGACTTGTATCTGACATCGTGAGTTCAGTGTGTTCTTGCCAAGTCTAACAAGACTTCGTGAGCTCAGCGTTCATTTATGTTCAGTGTGATCAGCAGTACCGAATGCGTGTGCTATTTCACGCTTCAATTAACTGCTTTTGATGTCTATTTGAAACGTGCAGTTGCAATGGCAAAGCTAACCAGAGAAAACTTGCTTCGTTAAGGCATTTTCTTTCTCAATCGGTTCGTGACACCTTTCGTTTCATTGCAGCTTTTGTTCTCGTTAGCTGTTTGTGCTCGTTCAATAGTGGCAGGAAATGACCATTACATTTCCTTTCTCTTTGCTCGACCGAAGACAATCCATACTGAAGTGCAGAATCCATGCACCACCAGTTATGCAAAGAAAAAGCAATTGGACGTTCGCACGGCATGTAATTAATCGTATGAAAAACTATTTAGCTCAATAGTTCTAGATTATGAACAATGGAACAGAAGGCTTGGTATAGTCAGAAGTAACCCACCTCACCCTGCCAGCCTGGCGATATGTGTTATGCACCATGACGTTCTCCATTAAAGACCTGCCATGCATGTGTCTGTGGTCAAGAGCTATTGTCCCGTCAAGCCATAAGTTCCGCCGACCTCATGTCCTTTAACTCGCTACCCCTACCGTGCGGCATTCAGGGCCTCTCGTGACGAATGTGTGGTGTGGCGCGGCACGGCATGGCCCAGGGGCCGGACAGGGACCGACTGAGTGTGACGGACCACCACCATTACCCCCATCAGCCACCAGGTCCGATTCTGCTCTATGTCCAGCGAGGTCGCTTGGTCCGCCCTGGCCACAATTCACTCTCCTCGAAACACGGGACATACCGCGCCGCGCCGGCGCCGCGTGGCTGCGTGGCTACCCGTCCCTGCCCGTCCCTGCAGCAGCCTGGTTCGTTCTCAGTCACACTCGAACCCGGCCGGCGGCTGTAGCTGTATCACTGAGGACGGCACGGCGAGAGCCCAACACGGCCGGGCGACTCTGAATGCATGTGGCGCGCTCACGTCATTCCAGGACGAGTCCGGAGACGATGCGTGGCGCTTTCTCCCGAGAGCAGCGCGTGAGCGACGCGCAACGTCCAGGGTCAGACGCTGTAGTGAACACCGCTATGTAATCCATCCTGGTGCTAATGCAGCGTCCTGCATTACATGTGACTTGTCAAAGGCCAAGAGCATGCGTCAATGTAGTAATGCATGTCGATTTTTCAGCGATAGAAGGAGCCCGGATAAATATATGATAAATATTTGTTTTTCATGACCCACAGCACTCCATTCCCATTTCCCGGTGATATGATAAACACCCAAAATGGTTTTATCTCAGCCTTACTTTATTTCCATCTCACGCAAGCCAAACAATGACCCAGGTTTCCAAGTGCCTCATCCATGACGATACACTTCAGAGAACTAACCGATGCCGGCTAATTTATGGTTCCTCCTCACGTGACGCCTTTGCTCGCTACACAGCCGAGAGGAAGGCAGTTCAGAGGTTAACAATGATACCGGTCCATAGAAAAGCAGCGCCGAACGAACGTGTTCCTGTAACCTGGGTGACCCCTCCACACTCACTTAGCTCGAGAAACTCGGCAGGGTGCACAGCTAATGTCTGTCCCGGCCAAATTGCGTGGCAGCACGTGTAAAAGTTATCATTATCGTGCACTGCTAATACTATTGCTAATACTATCTACCTCAAAGCCATGCATTTATCGCAAGCTTGCAAAGCGATAACATGCATGGAACAGACACATTCCCTAACAAAACAGGATCTACGAATAAAAGAGACGTTTTCCTGAATTTGTAAAGCTGTTCTAAAATGTATTTATTGAACCTGACCCAAGCGTGGGAGAGATGCCGGTCGTTCCCACAAGGTATGTATAGTCATTAACCTGAGAGCAATGCCCTCGCTGTATAGCCAATCAACTTGTAATTACTGTTTGCTTTACAAATGAATTGTGATCGGAGTCATCACATAATAATGAATAAAATGCGTTCGATCAAAACTATATTCATAAACATGCATTCTGTTCAGCCACAGTTCAGCTGTATACTATTTACCGCTTGGAATAGAGAACAAGTAGGTGTGATTCTCAGTTTATTGCTCACGTTTGCAGTATTTCTTTATGCAAAACATTAACCAGATCAGTCTAACATTACAGCATAAATTATCCAGCCAGAGTTAGTTAAACAGTTCGTTCTTGACTCGTCATTGACAACAGCGGAGTTTTTCAGTTAGGAGACTTATCAACCGACATTTATTAGATGTATAAGTTGCCATTTAACAGCTCAGAGAACATCTTTAGGTTAAACTGAAGTTGTCAATAGCCGTTTTCACGATGGCGTATTTTGCGCGAAATGTTTTAAAACATCTTAAAATGTTTTAAAATGCTTTAGTAGAGCCGATTTCACGTGTGACTATTGCGAGAAATTGTTTTTAACCCTCGCCCTACGGCCCCGTTAGGGCGAGGAATAAAACATTTTTTCGTAGTTGTTTCTCATGAAAGGCGGTCTACCTGCTAAACCACCACTCTTTGCACACCCTTTTTCTAAACTATTAAAAAAAAAACTAATCCGCGCGCCGCAAATCAATTAATCCCCGTCGAAACGGCTAATGTGCTTAACTTCATGGATCAAAGTGAGAAAGACAATATCAAAGTACTCTCAATGTTATGTATGTACACTAGTTCGCATGCTTCTTCGTATCTACCAACGTCTTTTCTTATCTTAAATTTACCACTCAGCCTCTAAAAGGGTGTCAATGTGCATTCATTAGACGTTCATGGTCATTCATTGGACACAATGCAACACATACCTACAGTAAGAAGATAAAATCACTGCAAGCATGAAACCCGAAACTTGCACTTCACACCTGCAGCACATTGTAGACACTCGTCATTAACTACAATTCGGTCATCTTGTCTGCACTAAGGACCATTGATAGATCTGGAGCACGATTCGGCTCACTGTCGTTGGCACTTGTACTGACCTCCAAACGTTGCATGACTTGAGCACATTGTGGAGTGACCGCAACAAACCACAGTGCTAGACATTGAAAATAGCGGCGGCTACGCTCTTCCAATGGCCGAGTGTAACTGACGACGCTCTTCCAATGGCCGAGTGCGGCTGGCGACGTCCTTCCAATGGCCAAGTGTGGCTGGCGACGCTCTTCCAATGAACGAGTTGGTTGGCGACGCCCTTCCAATGGCAGAGTGTGACTGGCGACGCCCTTCTAATGGCCGAGTGTAACTGACGACGCCCTTTCAATGGCCGAGTGTGGCTGGCGACGCTCTTCCGATGACCGAGTGTAACTGACGACGCTCTTCCAATGGCCGAGTGTGACTGGCAACGCCCTTCTAATGGCTGAGTGTGGTTGGCGACGCTCTTTCAGTGGCCGAGTGTGGCTGGCGACACTCTTTCTATGGACGAGTGTGGTTGGACAGATTCCGATGGAGTTCATCCTGCAAAGTTGTATACCAATCACAGGCAGAAATGCTGGTTTGTCGCTTATCGTAAATACACTTAAGAGACTGCTGATGATCATAGAAGGCCATAGTTATTGGTTAACATGGAAAAGATGGTATCAGAGACTGTAGTTCATCACAAGAAGCCAACCACACTTCAGGAATTCAGGGAGACTGCAACTCATCACAGGAAGCAAACCTCACGGCAGAGACTGCCGCTGATCACAGGAAGCCAACACTGTAACAGAGACTGCAGTTCGTCACAAGAAGCTAACCGCACAACAGTGACTGTCAATGCTCACAAGAAGACAACACCAGGCGGAGTCTCCACGACCTCCACCCCAAGCCCCCGCCGCCGGCAGCTGCATGTTTTCGCAGGCCGCCATCACCGATTGGACACGCGCTGCTCCCGTCCGGCTACCATCGCGGCGTTTCTTCTTTTTGTGCCGCACCCCAGGCAACCGTGACGACTGCAGTCGTGACCGACCGGCGGAGCACGTGATCGCCGGGACCCAGGGAGGGGCCCTGTGTGCAACCTTGTGCAGCGTGCGTGATGCGCCGGGCCCCAGATAGACTCGCACAGCGCCGCGGGAGCTCTGCCGACAGTCAGCATGCCACTACCGCACCGACTCTCACACTGCTACATCGTGTCCTGACCAAAAACGACTCGTGATATCAGCTAACCAACCTCCTGAGATCCCGTGCCTCGCTCTGATAAAACACCATCAGAATCCACCACATGCGACGACATACGGTGATGACGTGAGGTGAAGGCGGCGTCGGAGCACATGCAGCTCCCGTGCGGCCATTCCACGCGAGCTGGGCGGTAGGGGTGGGATCTGTGCCGCCGTCGGAACCCCGCTGCCGCTGTCAGTGTAGTATGCAGACACACGGACACTTTCACCGGCGAGCGGTTCCGCCTGTGGTTGACGCGTGCTGAATCGGCGGCGAGGATAGGGCGGTGGCGACCTCTGCCAGAGGAGCGGCCCCGCGGGTTCACAATGGCAGCCTTCCGAGGCCGCGACAGGGAAACAGACACGCCCCCGGCGTCCACCGGAGGGAGACCCACCGGATTGTTGTACTGCTGAGCTCACATGCGATGATGATAGTGATGGTCGTATTGTATGGTATGATTTGATTTGTTTACATTTTACATATTCACTCTCGTTGATTTTATGCACTTAATTTATGCATACGCTCTGTACAAACAATGGCAAATCAACTTCGTAAATGAGCACAATTTATGAAACGAGTGATTCCTCCGACTAATATACTTGATCAAATATATTTTAGCGATATTTACTCAGGTGAGAGCACCAGTCGCAATTACATGCAATATGATGTCTTTATACCGAAGTTATATTGATAAATGACCTCTGTTGACACCCTGGCCGGCCATCTGTTCCGTCTCTCTCCATCTCTGAGTCCGTCCGTCTATCCCCGCTGACCCGCGTCATCATCGTCCGCATTTGCCACACTGCATCTGTCTCCATTAAACTGCGGGCGTCTCCGTCTGTTTCATCGGAGTCTGAAACATCAGTCGCAGTCTGGAACATCAGTCGCAGTCTACGCGCCGTGATGGTAGCTTCGGAGCACCGTTCATCTACGGCTCGCTTTGTCCGCCTGATAAACACATGCTGAGCGTGAAATAGAGAACATTAATGGGACCGGAGGACAGCCGCTCAGCTACACCCGAATAGCAGACCCCTGGCTCAGCGCCATGGTACATTAAAGAACGATTGATGATGCTGTCTGGATCCATCAGCTCCCCGAGGAAGTATCATATATATTAGCACAGGCACTGGAGGGCGTCTGGAAATTAAACGCACTTGAGGGGGTTGATTCCATAGGCCCAGGAACAAGGGGCAGAAGTGGGTGCTTGCCCCTTCATCTTCTGGCCCGGGGTGGCATCTCTACCCAAATTTGGCGTGGCCAATTTATTTAAGTTGTTTCGGGAGGCATTACCTTGGCCATATGCCTCCTTATGAATCCGCTTCTGGTCATGACGCCTCAAAGTGCAGAGCGTTGCCAGTGACTCCATGGCAGGGACAGGCAACATTGGAGAGAGCTGAATACCCATATGGGTATGTATGTATGTATTTACAGTCTAGGGTAAATGTTCTGTCCACTTTATCACCTCAACCGATGACGATGTTCCCGGTGAATAAATCCTTCGTGAAAAGGAGTGCAGTCCTTTCAGGCTCTATTTCGAATAATCCTCCATTTCCGCGGGCGATGTTTGTTTTCGTCTGACGGAAGCTAGCGTAGAAAGTATTCTTAAAAACCTTTGGTTAAGCGCACCCGCGCTTAGTTCAATGTCAGCTTTGTCTATCGGTGCTGTTTGTCGGTGCTACATGCAGTGAAATCTATTGAAACTATTTTGCCCTCGCCCCTGATACCGGGGGAGAGGGCTATAGAAATTGCATTGGATTCCACTGCGTGCAGCACCGACAGACAGGCGCAGAAACAGCGGACAGAACTTTTGCACGGACAGAACATTTACCCTAGACTGTACATACATACATACATACATACATACATACATACATACATACATACATACATACATACATACATACATACCTTGTACAGCTGCCGACAGGATTATCGCTGTCCCCTGGCTGGCGATACTTGGCTTCAACACTGTGAGTGATCCAGTTGCGCTGGACTGTTATGTATCTTCCCCCTTCATTTAATTTTGTTCGGCTTGAAGCCTTCTGTACTGATAGTCTAACAGTCCACAGTCCAGTGTAACTGGATCACTCCTAGTGTTGAAGCCAGGTATCACCAGCCAGGGAACAGCGATAATCCTGTCGGCAGCTGTACATATGTACAGTCGGTCTATTATGTATCTTCCCTTTTTAGATTATAAAACTCGTCTTCTTTCATTTCTGTGAACATGAAGGGCTAATTTAAGAGAACATGTGGTACGTTTCTAGAAGGGTACCACATGGTCCCTTGTATCAGTTCTTGATGTACACAGAAGTAAAACTAAATGAGGTTTAGAAACTAAAAGGGGGAAGATACATAATAGACTGACTGTACATACCTGGTTATTTCTTTTTAACCATATAAGCTGCGATAAGAAAAGTCATACATATTATTTGGTGGACTCATGAGTTGATCGTGTGCTTAAAACATCGTCACAACTTACATTACAATATTTCCGATGTTAACATATATAACATCTCCGACGGAGTCGGTATGTTGGATCGAGACATCTCCCCGGCAGTCGAGGACGGCATTAACAGAGCGGCCGGCAGGTGAGGTCACTTCAGCAGGTCTGCCATCACCTGCACTGGCCGAACACAGACACACACAGACCACAGAGAGGCCGGCAGGTGAGGTCACTTCAGCAGGTCTGCCGATCCACCTGCACTGCGAACACAGACACACACAGGACACAGAGAGGCCGTCAGGTGAGGTCACTTCAGCACAGGTCTGCCATCACCTGCCAACGGCCGAACCACAGGACACACCAACACAGAGGAGGCCGGCAGTAGGTCCTTGCAGCAGGTCCTGCCATCACGCTTGCACGGCCGAAACACAGACACACACAGACACAGAGAGGCCGGCAGGAGCCGTCACTCAGCAGGTCTGCCATCACCTGCACTGGCCCAAACACAGACACACACAGACACTAGAGAGGCCGGCAGGTAGAGGTCACTTCAGCAGGTCTGCCATCACCTGCACTGCCGAACACAGACAACACACGGACACAAGAGGCCGGCAGGTGAGGTCACTTCAGCAGGTCTGCCATCACCTGCACTGGCCGAACACAGACACACACAGACTCATACAAATACACCACACACACACCACAACACACACACACACACGAACACAACACACACAGACATACAAAATACACACACACACCACACACACACCCTACCACACACACACACACACACACACACACACACACACACACACACACACACACACACACACACACACACCTACACAGAGAGATCGCACTGCGTCGCGGGTTTCCGGGCCGCAAGGTCGGACGGACAGTGTTAAGTGAGGAACGTGACGCCCGCACGTGCCACAAACATGCTGCCCGGTAGTGGCACGGTCAGCGCGGGGCTTTGTTTGATGCCGGTCCCCGGGAGGATGCGGCTCTGTCCGATCCTGTGTTTTAGAAAGGTGCTAAGCAGCGCCACAACTGTGATAATACCTTGCAATATCCAAAATGAATCGACGAGCACAGTTAATTACATTACACATATGACATAGTACATATTTTACTAGTACATTAGGAGCCAAACAAAAGTCAAAGATGCAGTGACACAATTTCAAGGATTTATATTGTAAGCTTATTGGGGAAAATTTTAATCACCCAACATATGCTACGGTGCTTCGGGACCAGACTTTTGTCGCGTTCATCGTCTTGCTGCCTACCCTGGTGCCAGGGGGCTGTGTTTATCCCCTTGTTACCCTGGCTTCCGACAGCTGTTGATCTCCCGCCATACACAGTGCACACTCTGTATCGCTCATCCCAGCAGCAAAGCTACCACGCTGAAGCCTGACGACCACAGCCACCGGCGGCGAACACTGACGAACCCGCAGCGCCGTTTTTGTCTCCGTCACGGCGGCCGCATCAGCGGTGCGCCACGAGTGCCGCTGGCCGCGGCAGCGATGCGCCATGAGTGCCACAAACCGCGGCAGCGGCGCAGCGTCTCGGCGAATCACGTCTCCACCGAGTTCGCCGCACGTTGTTGACCTTCCATTGTAATGGGCCGACCCGGCGAGCTGCAGATGTAAGACCTCGCGACCCCTGCCGCTAATTCAGTGCCATTTGGAGCGGCCGTGCGGGCGGCGCCGGCCCAGGTTAGCAGTGCGGTCGGACGGCTGCGCGCTGTTGCCTCACACGACCCTTTCGAAAGACGTGCGCTGGTTGCGGTGTCTCTGTTGGGAGAGGGCGCGGTGTAGCGGCGGCGAGGGTTCGTCCATCCGGCAGAGGTCTATCCGGCCAGTGCTCCCTCTGTACTCAGTATGAAGCCAAACGTGATGCAGCCGTTTTGATTTATCCGGAAGTGTATTCACAGGAATCTGCATTTCATTATCTGACGGTGCCTACAACTTGAGGTTATGGTTTGTACATTACGCCAATTTGTTTTCAAAGCTGCAATCGCAAATCAATGGATTTTACTAATTTTTGCCTTGTTAATTATGTTGTATGAATGACGTGTTGAAAAAGACAGAAAATGCTGACATCCTCATTCAAACTCTTTAAGTTTCATTCATACCACTTGACAGCATTTTTAAAACATGCAAAACAAAAGACCCAACGCCTGTTCAGTTTTAGCGAATACGTATGTATAAGCAAAACATCTGTTTTGGATCTGGTCATCTGGCTTCCCATCTATAGTTCGGTGAGCTCATTCATTGTCTGTCGCGCTCCTACAGTCACGTCATTTGTCCGTGCTGGCGTGGCACTGTGAGCTGTAATTGTTCCCTGTGTCCGCCCTGCTACTGGGTATGGAGTAACCTCGGCGGCCCCCTGCTGAGCTGTCAGTTACAGGCGTCAGAGGGGCGTCAGGGGGTGTCAGAGGGGCGTCAGGGGGTGTCAGAGGGGCGTCAGGGGCGTCAGGTGGTGTCAGATGGGCGTCAGGGGGCGTCAGCCAGGAGGCATCAGGGAAGCGTTGGAGTCGTCGAAGGCTCCACAGACGTCATGGGCACTGCGGTCCGCCTCTGGCCACCGACAGCTCCGCCTCCGGCCACCGACAGCTCCGCCCTGCCAGCGTGCCCGGCAGCCGGGACCTTCACCCCTGACCCCTGTCGCCCCTGACCCCCATCTGTGCGTGCGAGCACGTTTAGAAGCGCACCCCGCCCCTCTGAACAGTGTAACTCCATTTAAGGAGGAGTATCACACTACACGTTCTGTCGACATTTTGTTGTCCTGAAGGTCTGTCGCTCCACAGCTCTGGGTACGAGCGATAGTCGGTCCCACAGCCAGTCAGTGCCGTGGTTTTAGCTCCTTCTGAGTCGCCAGCTGCAGGGTCTGGAGTGATCCGTTCAATACTGCACGCCCCCCTGAGCAGGGCACACGCCGGAAGGGCAGACTTTGCAGGGCAGGGGATAAGGTTCAGCACCGCTTCACCCCGCTATTGTTTGCAATCCACGCCGTCATCCGTGCATCCTAATATGCTAGGCGTGGCGGCGGCAGGTGCGTTTAATAAGGGTTTCATTTAAGAAGATTCTGATGCATAACTTGTGATGATATTTTCGGAACCATGTGGGTGTGTTCCAGAGAAATATCTCATTCTCTCCTCCATGCTATGGCAGTTGGCAAGATATGTGCAAGCATGTGGACACCTGCCTCATTATATGACATGCAATAGCGGGAGCGGTTCTTTGTTCTGCCGCGATTCTCCACGGTTCGTTTTTGCACTCAGCCTCAGACCTTGACACGGAGAGACTTGGTTACTCCTCCCTGGAACCGAGTCCAGTCAGCGCTCAGCCTGGCTGAGCCACGTCAGCGCTCAGTCTGACTGAGCTGGGACAGCGTGCAGCTGGTGTTTCGGCTACGGTGTCCGGGTGAAACAGTCAAACGTCTCAGAACGGTGTGAAATGTGCTAGAACGGTTAAATGTGTCAGAACACAAAGATAAGACATGTGTGAGCACGGAAAGAACCAAGCCGTTTCAGGATTCCATGTGTTTGGGGAACGTTTGGTGAACGTAGTAGGTTAATAATGCTACACAAATTATTACTGGTGTTATTGTAAATTATATATTTGCAATACAGAAATGTTCAGCAGCTGAACGAGTCCAGAAAACTCTGGCTCTGACCATCTCGAGACCAGCGGCGGCCTTACCGCTGGTCGATCAGCGGAAAGATGCGTGACTAACCTGCGGATGTGGGCGACACACCTCATGCGACAATAACACAGGCAATTGTCTCAAATTCGCTAATTAAGCACTATTGAAGACGGCTAACGGTCCTTCAGTCACTGACGGTTTGTGGTGACGTACAGAATACGTACAGAAGGCCAGCTGTCATCAACCTGGAGCGTCAAGCATGAACTTCAGGGAATCGAGCTATGCCAGTCGCGTCGGGCTGGAATATTTCATTTATAAAACAAATGTGAGGTTATGTGGAATGCCTTTTTGGACTAAGGTAAGTGGTTATTGGTGTGTTTGGTGTTTGGTCTTTGTTTGGAATGTAAGTTTCCCGGGCGTATGCCGCTAAGTTTGGTGTGTTTGCCGCCAGGAGGCGATGAGGCTGTTCCGGAGAAGAGGGTCCGACTCGGCCCCGCAGCTGGTCAGCCTGTCACCGCTGCGGAGAGAAGAGGGCGGGGACCCTGAGGACCCTGCCTCGCCGCCCCTCATCAAACCATCCATCATCTATATATCTGCTGATGAACAGCACAGAAAAGGTGAGGACGGACTGACAGCAATTTGTCAAGCGAATTGTGAGACAGCTACGGACGAATATGGTATATTTCCGTATGTGTACGTAAGCACCAATTGGTAAAGCTTGATAACAGCAATATTTTTACAATTTACATACCTTATTTGTCACATCACCGGCATGTGACATCACTCCCGTCGAACATTACCAAGTCTAACCACTCATCACCTGAGCTTGTCATATCATCCATCGCATATAGTTATCACAATAAATTGCTTTATTACCCAGTCACAAAAACCGATGCAAATCTACCTCTCAATACGTCAAGTCATCCTCCATACAGCACCGACATATTCCCACATCACGATTATCAGCCAACCAGCATCACATTATGCAGCTACATACATCCCGCAGCAACCACATCCAAACCACATCCTGCACTTGCCTTCATCAAACCAACAGACTTCACCGACTCTCCAATCGTTCAGCCAGACAGGACTCGCACACACACGGCCGAAAACCCGGTCACCAGGCCGAGAAAGTCGCCCTTATCACCGACTCGATCGGCAGGCGGGGTGCACGCCTGCCTCGCGCGGCGCCCAGCCCGACACGTAGAGTCGCGGCCGAGCAGGAATGGAAGGCATGGCCGGAGACATCGCAGGCGCGTGTGGTACAGGCTGGGAGGCATTACAACCTCGGGAGGCGTGGGACAAAACCACGAAACCGATTTAGTCCCGAGCGCGTACCGAGCGCGCTTCAAACTCCTACCAGCTGTCATTGTGTGATATATGCACGCAACGTGTTCAATTATAATCAATAGCAGTTCATCATCAACGTCTACGCAACAGCGGGTCTCTCTCTCTCTCTCTCTCTCTCTCTCTCTCTCTCTCTCTCCCTCTCTCTCTCTCTCTCGCTCGCTCGCTCTCTCGCTCTCTCCTCTCTCTCTCTCTCTCTCTCTCTCTCTCTCTCTCTCTCTCTCTCTCTCTCTCTTTCTCTCTCTTTCTCTTTCTCGCTGCTCAGTTTCTTGGCATACTGTTAGCATCTTTGCGAGACTGAAGCGTTCGGTGTCATACGAAGCGAAGCATTTGTTTGGCTCATGGCCCGCTACTTCGTCCCGTTCCGTTGAGTTCCGCTCTGTTCCGTTCCGCTCCGTTCCGTAGTGTTGCCTGCCGTGAACCGTCACACTGTCGGCACCCGAGAGCGACACTGAGGGCGCTGACTCTGACATGCCGCGTCTGCGCCTTCGATCTGCTCCGTTGCATGCAGTAAGAGCTGGAGGTGCTACTTCCGGCTTTTTCAATCTTGAGCAATATTTTTTTTTTCGTCAGATATTTATCAAATATAGGTAGTATGCACTAAACCAAATTGTATTGAAATGTGTCTGTGGCTGGTAGACTAAAGTCATTGTCAGAACTGCATTTAAATTTTGCAATGTGTGCATATTTTTATTATTTTCATTTTGAACTAAGGTATAAGTATAGTTAAATAATTGCCAACTGCTGTACCAAATATCGTGCCTATGTTATTCGTACATTTCTGGAATTGCACTCGACAGAACTGCTAATAAAACTGATAAGTACCCGCATTACTACTGTGAACAGCAGACCACTTGGAACCCTACTTTACGGCTATAACCTTTGAAGGAACTTAACAGCATGAGCACATTTCTCACAATTAACATGTAAGACCCTGCACCACTTTCTATTTTTTAGGTCAGTTAATGTCACACGACAATTTAAGGGGACTTGTCATTCACTCGCAATGTTGAAACTCGCGCAGGGAATTCAATCGGTGGGTAGAGGCTATCGTGAAAGAGTTGAGCTATACTCTGACGTCAGAGCTTAGCTCCGCCCATGGCTGACCTTGAGCCGGCGCTGTCTGACCCGTGATAGGTCGGTTGCAAGTGGTGCAGTGTCAGAAAAGTGCCCCGTTTCTCCGTTATTCTGAACTTGGAAAATTTGTTCCGTGAAAACTTTGACTGTAAAGAATGTTTTGTTATGAGTCTGTGGGTGCAAATTGGCTGACGAGCATAACAATGGCAGAGAAGAAGACAACAACTAACATACCTTATTATTTTTACTGAATGCTATCTCATCAGGCGGAGGTTGTTCCTCTATGGTGATGGCAGTGTGTAAATTAGCAATATATGTCATTTGTGTCTATCTTCTCCAGCCAATTTTTGTATCTGCTGCATGAACTTTGTTTCGCTGCTGGCGAAAATTTTGTTCTGCAAACTTAGATCGTGGAACCACTTTTCTGACCCTGCTTGGTGGAGTCGAGTGAGGGACTTGCAGAGTGACCAGGCGTTAATTCTTCTGGCAATATCTTTAGCATTACAAGTGAATGGAAAGTGTTCCAAATTTTCGTTTGGCAAAAAACGACTTTAGAATGCATATTAGCACAGGGTCTAAAATGTCCATTGCAAAAAAGGAGACGTTAGTTACTGCATTAACACGCGCACTGGAGAGTGTTTTTCGTGAATAGCTCGATAACGAAGCAGAGCAGGGCGGTGGTGTTTGTGCGGAATTTACGGCAACACAATAGCTGATCGTTGGACGTGAAAATATAAATCGGTCGATATATTTTTAAGTTATATAAATTTTAATTCCAAGATGGCGGCCAGATTCGAGGTCGGCGAAGCGATATTTTCGGAACCAATAGTTATATTGGAACGATTCGAACGCCATTCGGTAGCCAATGTCAATTTTCATCCTCGGACACAACTTAAGACACATAGCTGGTGACTTGTGACGTCACATAGGTCAAATTCTCAAAGTGGTGACATTTGGCCAGATTGGACCTGCGTGACCTTGTTTGACCTTTAAGATATTGACCTAATGTCACCTAGATTTCAGAAAATGTAGATCATCATAGCACCTACCTTCTCTGTAAGTTTGATTGTTTTAACTCCTATAATAGCCGTTTTCACGATGGATTATTTTGCGTGAAATGTGTCTAAACTCTTAGTGTCTTAGTTTATTTGAGATTTATTTTGTAGTTCATAACGTGAGTCACGACTGGAAACCCGCATAGAGGTTAATTACATTGTCGTAGCAGAAAGCTTAGTATTACGAGTATATTCCAACTACAAATAAGTTACTGATTTAGTGCGATTTATCATTATTCAAGACGTGACTGGAAAAATGAAATGAGCTCATTACAAGATTATATACAAAAATGTCCGTTCTAAAGAACATATCGCGCCTATCTAAAGAGTCCATTCGTTCAGTTAAAGCTTACCGCCATATTAGTTACTTTATCTCGGCAGCGTTCATGAATCACCAGTTCTGCTTCGCATTGGCGCATTTAATTGAGCTAGAAACGATTCGAATAGAAGAGGCGAAGTCCATTATGAGTCAAGGGAGTCGCATTTTAGCCACCAATAGCGTGGCCGAGATTACAACATCATTCAAGATGTTTACTGAAAAGTGTCAGTAGGAAGATGGTATCACAACTACCCTTACTAATTTACTTGCATAATTACCCACCACCACAAGTTCTTAACATTACTATATCTTACCAGACATATTACAAAATCTGAGAGGACATTTCAAGGAACAAAAATCGTGCAAAAAGTTGGTGAGTTAAGGACAGGAAATATACTAAAATCCATATAAAACATTTCAAAAATCTTTAAGGAATGTTTTAAACACATTTCGCGCAGAATAATCCATTTCGTGAAAACGGCTAAATGTTTGAAATCTCAGGGAGGGCAACTTTTGATTGGTTTCAACTCTCATACTTTTTAAGATCTCAGGGTGGGGCACTTAAGTGCTTCCCCTCTCCAGTGCGCGTTTGTGGCATACCCATCTCCAGTGCACGTGTTAGGTAACAAGTTGTCACAAAAAAATAAGGTTTCCAGGCGGTAGGTGTACTGTCAGGGGCGGATCCAGGAGAGGGGGTGATCTGGTCATGGCCCTCCAAAACGTCTGAAATCGAAGCAAAATTGACACATTTGCTGATACAAAATAAAATATAAACAACTTTTTTAAGGAAAATTTGTTTCAAATCAGCTCTCAATGCATAAGCAAGCGGAATCCGATGATTTTTTTTTTTTAAAGAATTATGTGATACTTTTTTAACTTTGCCCCCTCCCCCGAACCACTCCCTCCCAAAATACCGTTCTGGGTCCGCCCCTGTTCACAGTAATGCTACGCTAGTTAGAGCAACTGGTATCAGACTGTCGCCGATACGACGAGTAAGCCGCGGTCGTTTTTCAAGATTGTACATTACGATTAAATGACGAAATTAAGTCGGAAATGATTTCGTCGTAGAAACGTCATTCAATACAGTATTGTAATACTTCCATCATTGCTGGTGTGCTTATTACAAAATACAAGGCAGCGAACTACCTAACATGAATAGGCGTCGCATATCTATGCTCAGTCTCCGTCCCTGCAGGATTCAGCACATTCAACACACTGAACCGAGACGTTCCCGAACCGTTTTCTCGCCTCAGCTGCCGGGATTAACACCGAGCCATTCGCCTCATCCTTCATCATTCCCTGCTCACAACTCAGCGCGAAACTGCCGCGCCGTGACCTGTTCTGCACTGCAGGCCGCGCTGCGTTTGAGACAGAAAGCTGAGGTCACGCGGCACTGGGGTCACCTCGTGTCACTCTGCAGCCCGGCGGCGGCGGCACACTCCCGGCTAACCCCGTTTATCTGCGCAGTCACACTCCACACAGGAGAGAGCGAGATCAGTGCAATGAACGGGGCAGAGAAGGCAACCGCAAACCACCGGCTGCATCCCGCACAATGCCATATTCCCACCACGCTTGTTTAATCCAGAGCGTGAAATGGGGCGCGGCTGTAAGGAAGAACTACCGGACGACGCGCAGAGCGTACCTAATTTCTAATCAGAATTATGCCTGATAGCTTCCTGGTTTGGTGCCAGGGGCCAATGCTCTCTGGAGAAGAGCAGTGATGTATCGAATGGGTGTAGCGGTATTTGCTGACGTCCCGTTGCATATAAGTGCTCATCTTGGCGCGCTTTGCATGCTGCACATACTCGTTTCTCAGTGGGCATTGTCATAACGCCAACGAGGAAGTGCGATAACCTATAGGATAGAGCTATAAGCTAACATCACTCCTTCCTTCGGATGCAAGCTGCGAACCGGTCTTGGCTCTCGCTGTGTCAAGCAGTAAGATCGGGGTGCACCTTCGGAGCGCAAGAGGGCATGGGGTCAATCACGACGAAGCGGTGTAATCAGAATTGCTTCTGATTGCGCCGACGACCCAGCTTCCGGCGCGGATTGCAAAACAAGCGTTTATCTAAATTGACTGTTGCCTGTGTTGCATGACTAGGTTGATTTATTACAAATTATCGATTTCGGCATTGCTTTATTGCTTGCAAAAGTCAGGGACGTAGCCAAGGGGGAAGTACAAGGGCCATGCCCCCCCCCCCCTGAGCAAAATAAATAAACACTATATAGAATGGGATTCTCTGACAAACCGACCCTACCCACCCAAACCCCCCTGGTCAGCACTCAGCAGCTTATGGCTGAGGAACATTTTTTTCCGACGTGGCCCCCCTGAGAAAAATCCTGGCTACGTGCCTGGCAAAAGTCGACCACAAGCTGTGATGTATCGTTGCATTGATTATGTATCCTTCTATGCCCAGGTTACCGGACTTAGTAACGGCAGACGCGTTGCCATGCTCGCGTCCAGTAGTCGTCGAACTGTGCCCGAATCGGCCGACCGGCTTATCGGAACCATGTGGAACAGCGCTGAACGTTCAATATTCAGTACGTGGTGAATGGTGGGCTGGCCCGTCTCCAGCATGGGTCACGCCGGTCTTGCATCATGGTGTACCGCTGATATGCAGAGAGCATATTCTTCCTATTCACATCCCTCGACTTCATGCGTATTGAAACCATTCGATTTGATGTTGCAGAAGGCTTGGGTGGCGACTAAATGCGTTGAGCGAAACGTCGCCTGATTGGATACTTATGCTTACCTCACATACCATTCATACAGGGGAACCAGCCTGAGGCGAGGGTCGGACTATGACATCGTCGCAGGGTAGGGGCGGATCCTTAAGGGAGGAGGGGGGGGGGGGCGGAGCAATCCGGCCATGCTCCCCCAAAAACGTACTTACATCGAGTAAAATTGACACATATCCTGAATAAGAAGAAAATCTAAGCAACTTGTATTAATTATTATTTTTTAATCAGCTATCAATGCATAATTGCATAAGCAAACGGAATTCAATGCATTTTCACAAATATGTGAGACTTTTTTACTTTGTCCCCCAACCACCGGTGGCCCCTCACAAACTACCGTTCTGGATCCGACCCTGTCGGTGTCTCAGAGACCTTAGTCACGATCTGGGCGCGAATTACATATGCAATTTTTAAACCTGATGTTTACCAGTTTGACAGTTCTGAACATCAGCACCACCAAGTTGAAACAAGATAACATTACCGGCAGAAAATGTATGGCTGTCAAGAGCCTTCTGAGGACGTTTCTATGCTGGAGTATTCATATTTCATCAGCAAGTTTTCAATGTCTCATGATTTTGGGCTCAATGAATAAACATACTTATTCAAATGCGTTTCTCTTGCCAGGTGACATCTTCACCAGCACACCACGCATCCTAAAACATGCAAAGTAGCGTCCAACTGCAGAACCGGAAGGAGTACCTCCATGCTAATGACCCAGACAAAAACCGGCGCTTCTTCACGCCACGCCCACAAAATACCTCCGGCGTCACAAAACACCTCAGCCGCGCCGCAAACGCCCATCGTTCAGCGGCACTTTCCCACGGCCATCGCTGAGCTGAGCTGTTTTCTGGCCGACTCGTCTCTCCAGGCAAGCCTGCGGTGTCGGAAGCCGTGCAGCTCAGTCATGCCGGCAGCGGGCAGCGCTCAGCGCAGCGCTCAACGACCGAGCTCGACCGAACCGTACGCTACCAGCGCGGCGCTGCAGAGCGCCGCCGGCCGGCTAGCCGTCTGTCTGTCTGTCTGTCTGTCTGTCTGTCTGTCTGTCTGTCACGGTTTTTACGTGACCATCGCTGTGATGCGGGTGGTACGTCTGGCGACAGACGGCTGACGGCTGACGGCTGACGGCTGACGGCTGACGGCTGACGCCCGAAGCTCGACCTCTGCCCACCCAGGAAGTGAGGCACTTCCGGAAAAGGTCATCGTCAGTGTTGTGATGAATGTCAATTAGCCTCGTACACGAATGGTAGATGCCAATCTGATGTCATTCGCCTGGTGACTGAAACAGACAGGTTATTTACTGATTAAAGCCTGCTCAATTAATGTAGGGAATATCTGTATTGTTTCCAAAGCAGCATCAGATTAGACAAAAGGTTAAGATATCGTCACGTCATCTACTATAACCTCAAATCTACACACAATATGCAATATTACGCTTCACGGGTACCTACATCAGGTGAAGAAACTTGTTGAATTAACTTACTATATCCTGGAAGGTATGCATGTATTTCCGAACCACGAGCCGTTCAATAGCATTAGCCCTTAGCTTAGGTTTTGGTGTGACTTCACTGTCTGACAAATTTGCGTCATTGTGTCGGTATAACCGACAAACAATCTTTCTGAATTCGAGAGACAATGGGCCTGTTCCCGTCGCACCTCTAACCTCCTCTAAGTTGCTCCATCTTGCTCCATTCGTATTCTTTAACACAGAGCAGTTGCATCAGTTGTAGAAACTTAGAGGAGGCTATAGAGGCGGTAAGAGGTGCCACGGGGACAGGCCCAATACAACCTACATGACTAAACAAATTACTTTATACCGCATGCTGTATTCTGATGCCTAGATTGACCCCAAACCAGGATGATGGCAGCATTCCAAGCGTTGCATTGCAATTGCAGGCGCACAGTATTGATAGAGGCGGTAAGAGGAGCCACGGGAACAGGCCCAATACAATCTACATAACTTAACAAATGACTTTATACCACATTCTGTATTCTGAAGCCTATGATTGACCCCAAGCCAGAATGATGGCAGCAATGCAGGTGTTGCACTGCAGTTGCAGGTGCACAGCGCCCCCTATTCTGAGCTCCGCTCCCACGAGGGGGCAGGTGTGCAGCCATAACTGAGGTACCGGTTCCGCCGCCCGGCGGGGGAGGGGAGGGGGCAGTGGGCGGACTCCGGCCGGTCGGCGCGGCCCAGTCCGGACTCAGCGACCTCCGAATCGCCGGCTCCATCTGCCGGGACTATGATCGATGGGTGCGTTGCCCTCCGCACGGACAGATTTATACCGACATCGATTGTCGTGAACTCAGTGATTACAAACACGAGAAGTTTGGTAGTCCATCGAACTTGCCCGAGGGCGAAAATGAAATGGCTCGTATCTTCCCGAGTACCCACAAAAGACGTTCTCTCACGGAACTGAGAGGTCATCATGAAAAGTATGCCTTTTATACAACCCTTGGTGTTTATTCATGCATGACGAAAAGGATAAAACATCGGAATAAAGCGTCGGAAAGCTTCGGTTCTTCTCACAATTCAAGGTTATGGGTCATATACGAGAGAGCTGACGACCTGTGATGCTGCTTCAAAGTGACCGGTCACTCTTCACCGGACCAGTGTTCAGCTAAGTTGATCACATGAAACGGCTGCCGACACGAGCGTTGAGAGCCGTCAAACCATGCGTGATATGGGATGGGAAGACTGGCTGTTAACACTCATTCCGGTGGTGGGTTATGGGTGGGAATTCGATGCTATGGTACGCTGTAATTATGTGAACTGTGGTTCAGCAATACTAACTTTCACAACATCCATCACCACCGTGGCATACATTCGCAATAGTGAGCTGTATACCGAAGGACGGAGGACACCAGATAACACAACAGCAGCGCCGCCTATATTTACCGCAGACACATCGTTATCCTGTTACCAAACAAGTGCTAAAATCTGCCAAGCACTTTGTGAGACAGCTCAATGCCATCGGTGTGAACATGTTCAAGACCATTTGTGGACTGTTGTTAGCATACTGCCACATGACTAAACCACTGAACCTTTGACCGAAACCGCTGACCAGTGGCTACGTTTGCCCTTAATCCTGTTGGACTGTCTGACCTCTGACCTGACCCCGACTGACCTTTATGACTCAGCCTTAACTTCTGAATCAGCTCTGGCTGACTGTTCTAACCAGACTTGTGCATGGATCTAAAAGAAGGATCTATGATCCCAGAGGATTTCTTGACAAACTGCATTGTTGGATCTATGATCCCACTGGATCCCACGAAAAAATACAAAAGTGAATCTTGGATCCCAGTGAATCTCTCAATTCAATTTGGCAACGGATCTTGCATCCCAGAAGATCCCATGATATACCATGAAATGGATCTCTAATCCAAACGGATCTCTAATCCTAACGGATCACGAGTCCGACAGTATCCGACTTATAAATTATGCCATACTTATAGTATTTCCTGACAAAATCTAACTAAAGGCATACGCCCACGTTAGTTTCATTTACAACTATTTGAAAAGTAATGCCAATTGATTTAAATATGGGTTTCGAAAATACAAATCTGTATATTGGTGGACCTAGGATCCCAGTGCGAAATGGTGCCTGCGATCTCGGATCCCGGCGGACCCGTCGACAAATGTTGAAGATGGATCTATGATCCCAGTGGATCCATCGACAAATTGTAAAGATGGATCTATGATACCAGTGGATCCGGGATCCAGATACCAGAGATCAGATCCCGGGATCCTTTCTCGGGATCCGAGCACATGTCTGGTTCTAACCCAGTATTAACTGCCTCCTGCCCTGTGTTCCAGACGTGTCAACCTGGGGCCGCCGGGTGGGTCGGCGCCTGTCCCGTCTGACCCGGGCCGGCAGCAGCGAGCAGATCAGCGGCTCCAGCTCCGGCCGCCGCCGCTGGCGCGTCTCAGACCCCGTCACCCGTCCGGAGACCCGCCCGGAGCCGGAGACGGACCCGGAGACGCGCAGTCTCCGCACCGAGCAGCGGCGCACCAAGGTGGACCGAGTGGAGAGCATCCGGAACCTCCTGCGACGCCCGGTGGTCGCCGTCCGAGACAAGGAGAGGGAGCGGGAGAGACGCGGCTCGGACACCGGCCTGCCGTTCTTCTCTCCTGCGGGTGAGCAGCGCCAGTCGCGCCCGTCCCGACCGGTGAAGCGCAGCGTCAGCCTCTACAAGAGCGCCTCCACCAGCCATCTGAACACGAACCTGCCGAGTCTGAAGGACGCGCTGCGGCAAACGCGCGAGCAGGGTATCTGGAGTCAGCCGGCATACCTTCCCACTAAGACCATGAGCTGCGAAAACATCATCGAGATCGGCACAAAGATCACTCAAGCCGCACCGGCGACCCAGCGGTACCCGCTCTCTGTGCTCGCTGAAGAGCCGGGGCCAGTCACGCTGCGGCGTAAGGTCACCATCGGCGATGTCCGCTCCCGCAGTCACGAGGGCTTCCTCAGCGATGGCAGACCCCGGCGCTACCAGCAGGCCCTGGCGGCTGTTCAGAGACAGAGAGCGGCAGCGATGACCAGCGGGCAGCCGGTGGAGCACCGCTTCATGACGCCGGGCGCTCACGCAGCGCGCAGCGTGGGAAACATCACCATCAGCGTGTCGGAAAGGAAACGAACGTTCATCTGGCGGCAAGCTGGCTCCTTGTCACCTCGCCTGCCATTGATCTGTTAGAGTGGTTACAACAGTGTACGGTACGAGACGCATTTGTGAGGGCTTTCGCCGCCGGGCAGCACGCGCAGGATCAGCGTCCACAGCACGTCCAGCGAAGACAGTGGGAAGCTCTCAAGTCACGAGCTGCGCTCCGGTCGAGCGCGGACTGTCCCTGCCGACGCCGGTCGACTGAGAGACTCGGTCTACCAGCCTCACGTCATCTCCATCTCGCCAGATCCGAGGGAGGAGGATCGGTCGCCGTTCGCCTGTCAGCGGAGCAACACCGTCCGACGGCAGCCGTCAAGTGAGATGTGGTTCAGTGACGACGCCAACCTGTCCTCCTGTTCCGCCTCCGAGTCGGTGGCGCCGCCGAAGACCTTCGTGCAGCACAAGTCTCGACCGGCCAAGCCGCCGCGCAAGTCGCTGCTGCGGGAGCAGGCGACGGAGATCTCCACGCAGACGTCGCTGCCCTGGGACCGGAGCCAGTACGACGTGCTCTCTGACTCGGAGGCGCTGTCGGGGCTGCATCGCAGCGACACGGTGCGGCGGCGGTTTCCTGACCCGGTGCCTCACGGGCGACTCGCTGACACACACGAGTCGCCCCAGGCGGGTCGCGCGGGGATCTACTACGCTCGGCGGGCGCCCGCCGTCGAGCCGCGGGCACCCACTGTCAACCCGCGGTCCCGGTCTGAGAGCCACCTCCTGTCGGATGGATATTCCCGTTCCCGCTCCGAGAGCTACTCACGGGACCGTATGGACCCGGCGGATCCGGCGGTGCCGAGCCGGGGTCGGATCCGCATGGGGACCAGGGAAGCGTGCGAGCCGGTCCGGCCGCCCCCGCTCACGGTCACCCTGGCCAACGGCGACAACCGGTCGGCCCAGTAAGCCCCACCAGCGCCTGACCATCAACTGACGCCAGACTTCACCAACCAAGCAGTTCCAAGATTGCTGCGCGTTCAAGAAGGCGGACGGAGCACTCGCTGGGCATCTTCATCGCCAGAAACAGCAGTCACGGCTACCTCATCGCCGAAATGGAACCCAACGGCGCCATAGCCAGGTCGGTCAGCAGTCAGTTTGTCAAGTGGGGAAGTTCTTGATGACAATGGGACTGCCTGGTAAAGAGGTTGACGATATTTAAAACTATTCATTTCTAATTCATCACTTCAAAAACATATTCCAGATCATGTTCGCATGACAGATAAAGCTGTCAATGATGGAATCGAAACATCTTGTAGTAATTTGGCCTTCCTTTAGCTATTCTTATAACACGACGTGACAAATAAATGTTGAGTCGCGCTCCTAAGAACGTTCTGTGGTGGCAGCTACATAGTTATATGTGCCTTTAAGGCAATTGCACTCTGAGATGATGAGTAGAGACTCTCACAGTTTTTGTGTGTTGCTAGGGGAATTCCTTCCTCGCTGAGAAGTAAACAATTTGTCTTCTTAATTTGTATGACAAGCGCTTTTTTACCGTCTTTTCCAGGATGGTAAAACGTATTGTGAACCATATGTCTTTATTACCTTCGATTGTTTTGTTATGTCTGTTAGATTATTCCCAGAATGGGTCTATAAATCAGTATAAAGTTTACTCTCACAGTTTTTGTGTATTGCTAGGGAAATTCCTTCCTCGCTGAGTAGTAAACAATGTATCGTCTCAATTTGTATGACAGGAGCTCCTGAATTTTCTGTCTTTTCCAGGATGGTAAAACGTATTGCGAACTATATGTTTGTATTACCTTGGATTGTTTTGTTACGTCTCTGTTAGATTATTCCCAGGATGGGTCTATAAATCAGTATAAAGTCTACTACTCTCACAGTTTTTGTGTATTGCTAGGAAAATCACTTCCTCGCTGAGTAGTAAACAATTTATATTCTCAATTTGTATGACAGGAGCTTATTAATTTTCCCTCTTTTCCAGGATGGTAAAACGTATTGTGAACCATATGTCTTTATTACCTCGAATTGTTTTATTACGTCTCTGTTAGATTATTGCCAGGATGGGTCTATAAATCAGTATAAAGTTTATGCCCGTCCGAAAAACACCGTAAATTATTGGATGACATTAACCTTATATATGTACTTTCAGGGACGGCCGGTTCAAGGTTGGCGACGAGATAGTGAACGTGAACGGCCGCCGGCTGCGCGGCTGTGCCCTCGAGTCGGTGCTGGACGTGCTGCAGGACCCGTCGCCAGAGCTGGACATCGTCATAGCGCGCGACTTCAACCCGGGTCGGCTCCAGCCGGGCCAGCCGGCCGGCCAGCACGTGGTGGTCATCTCTGTGCCGGACACGAGTGGCGCGGCCAGCTCGCCGGACGAGCTCGACGATCCTGACGACTCGCTCGATTACCCGGCCACCGGCTCGGAGCCGTACGACGCCTCCGAGGC
Source organism: Semibalanus balanoides (assembly GCA_014673585.1). Lineage (NCBI taxonomy): Eukaryota > Metazoa > Arthropoda > Thecostraca > Balanomorpha > Balanidae > Semibalanus > Semibalanus balanoides. The sequence continues at coordinate 117,965 of VOPJ01006972.1, read as the reverse complement.
CGAGGAGTACCCGAGACCCGAGTCGGTGCTGTCGGGCATCTCTGGATACTCAATGTCCAGCGTGCAATCCGTCTCCTCGGTTAGGGAGTTACTGCGCAGGCGCCACGAGCAGAGATCAGGCGCCAGGTCAGTCAGCTCGACATCTTCCCGCCGTCCCAAGTCGCTTATTACGTCTCTGCTCACCATTTCCTTCGAGAAAGGTGCAGGCAAGAAGAGCCTTGGTTTCAGCATTGTCGGAGGCAGGGATTCGCCCAAGGGCAACATGGGAATATATGTCAAGACTGTGTTCCCGAACGGGCAAGCGGCCGAAGAGGGCAAGCTTATCGAAGGTATGTGAACTATTATCTTTTGATAAACCAGCACAGCATATACGCCTAAGGTAGACTATAGATATCGGAAGTTGCAAGTGAACGAGTTAGAAAAGTTTGACGGAAGGAAATCTGTGCTCATCTCAGCATCCATTCACAAAATCTATTGTATACCCAAAAAGCGTTTATGGTGTCACACTGAGCATCTGCATATGAGAGCTGTGCGCCTTGATCTTCATGGGCTCAGGGTTGACACACATTTCATTGCTTGGGACTTCGGGTGTCGGTCCCCTCCACGGTGTAAGGTCGTTCAATAATTACGGAAAAGTATGCCATGGTCTTGGGAAGTTTTTTGCCGTTCCGACAGTCCAGGATTCCACGTTTCATTTAGGGTTAGAGCCATAACTTTACCGGTGGTCGAAGGCCTCTATAGTAATTATAGCTGCTTCGCTGGCAGTCATTACTATGACTGCCCTCGTTCGACATAACCTGCCTCAAAGGCCTTCATGTTTTTTGTGCATGTTCCCCTATTAGCCAAGTTAATGTCACTCACCCCCTCATTTTCCATTTGAAGAGCATAATTTTCACGAAACTAAGGTGAATTATGAGTGCACCTACTTAGAGTGACTCTTTAGTGACCGACTTGTAATGATTATTTACGATCTGTTTGATTAACCTCAATACGGGAACAAAATTGAGACCTTTGAACAATCGTAAGGAGAAAGCACTGCAACAAGATATCTCCCATGATATATTATAACCCGTGATATTGGTAAATTAAATTGCATATACAGTGCATACCTACTGATCAGTATCATGAGCTTTCTGCTAAGAACGTTCACTCACTATGTTCGTTCATGCAATATCGCTACTCCTATATGATATATCCTACATACAACGAAGAAAAGCTTTCATATTAGCTAGTTCGAGTGCAACGGGGACGAACAAGATGAATGAACATCGTTAACCGGAGATTTCGCCAGCAATCAATATACCATCTCCGACTCTGACAAATCCAATCCGTTACGCCACAACACAGTCATTTTCCCACGTCTTAACCAATCTGCGTCTCGGGCCGTGTGTCATTTAAAACCCTGCATGGCTCCCACATTTATGTCCGAGCTGTCTGCATTGTTCTTTTATAGCGCACGCCATGGACAATAACATCTGAGCTTTCCATCCCTGTCTCCACGACTTTCCAGGGGTTTACATTTTTTTACTAACCAGGGACGCGTTTGCTGAGAAGTATCTGGAATCATCCTCTTGGCGCTGAACGTTATTTATGACGGTTCTGAGTTCGGTGGTATATCTTCAGGTGAACGAGATGCCTGGCAGTGAACCGGCCTACAGGCATGCAGGTCTGCACACGGAGAGGCGTGGTTCGTGTTCCAAATCCGGTCAGATTCCGGGACAGCGTCGATCCATACATCGCTCGCAGAGAACAGCGAAGGCAGACTCGCGGAGCGTAAGAACGGACGGGATACCGGGCAATCCGCGTTCGATCCGCGTCAGGTCCATCGCTATACATCCGTCGCATAGGAACAACAATGGCAGACGGAGGTAAGAACGGATGGATCCGGTCAGATTCCGATCAGATCGATCAGATCCGGTCAGTCGGTCAGATCCAGGCTCAGCATCCGGTCAGATACCGTCAGCATCAGGTCAGATCCGGTCAGCATCGCGTCAGATCCGGTCAGATTCCGGTCAGACACGGTCAGATCGGTCAGATCCGTCAGATCCGGTCAGATCCGGTCAGTATCCTGGATTAGGTCATCCTATACATCGCTCGTAGCGACAGATCCGCGGTCTCAGCTGGCTACCACACTTAACAGGCATGGCAGACGAGGTAAGGACGAACGCATCCGTCAGATCGGACAGATCCGGTCCAGATCCCGTGCGAGATCGTCCAGATCCGGTCAGATCTGCGTCAGGATTCCCGGAGATGCCGGACAGGTCATCTCCTATACATCGCTCAGAACTGGGAACCAGCAAGCAGCACGGAGGTAAGAACGGAACCGGATCCTGGTTCAGATCCCAATCAGATCCCAATCAAGCATCTGCGCAGATCGGTTCAATCCTGTCTCAGATCCGGTCAGATCCGGACAGATCCGGTCAGATCCGGACAGGTCATCCTATACATCGCTCGGAGGGAACAGCATGCAGACAGAGGTAAGGACGGACTGCTGAATGTACGCGATAGATGTGTCGTATATTGGAGACATATGATGCGATACGATACGATACGAGTACATACAAGGGTGCAATCCATTTCAGTATGATAATATTAAGCAGATACATAAAAATCAATCATTGTTGAGTTGACAAAGCGACACAATCGATTAGCATGTGCTAAGCGATTACATCAAGTTTTGAATTCGTTCTACGAAAGCAGCATACACAAGGTCAATGCTCTAGATACTCACGAGGTGTTCTATATAAAATGCATCTTAAGTTTCTTGAGACCGCCAGTCGGAAGGTTTTTACTTTCCGATTTTTCTTTCGGCATTTCAAATGTCAGTGCATCCAAAGAACAAATTGCCCTTTTATTGTTTGTCATCGAGAGACTGAAGTTTTCATACTTCTTTATACTTCCAGCAGTTCTGAAGGACACGGCTGGTAAGTGGACCCCACATGTCGCTCATCCATCACCACTAACGACATAAACAGCTCGCATTTCATAGTCTCACAACCAGCGCTTCTAATTCCCACGTGAGCGGTGACGAAATACGAAACGGGTGGACTTTGATCGATGATTTCACTGAATGTTCTCACAAACGTACTTCTAGTTCCGATAATTTTCCTGTGACAATGGATTATTCCATGAAGGCTGAAGCATCTGGCCGACTTTTGTCAGTGGAAGGACGCAGCTTTGGTCTGAATCAGTGCTCGTCACGGACCCACCAACCCCCAGCCCGGCTCGGTCAAGGTCTGCATGAACACCAAGCCAAGGCATGGATCAGGCCCTGTCAAAGTAGTAAAATTGAGATCCAGGCCCGGCCCGGCTCGTTCAGATTAACCCGCGCGGCGTAAGGGGTAAATATTACCCCCCCCTCCCGGATTTCCGCAATAACTTGAAAACTATAACAGATAACGACGTCAAGTTTTTCAGTACTCTTATCCAGCAAACAATTTGACGTAAATTCCTAAAAAAATTCATCAAAAATAACTTAGAACTTTGTGGGCAGATAATGAAGTTTTGATGACGTCATGGTCATGCCATTTTGGGTTGAATAACGATAAAATGTTTTGATGCAATCTTTAGAAAACATAGTTTTAATGCAAATTGCAACGCCAAAACTGCAAAGAGAAAGGAAATTAAATTTTCTACAAAAGGCCAATTTCGATTTTCAAATTTTGGGAATTTTTGACACAAAAAAAAAACAAAAAAATCCCGCCAAAATTGAAATTTTCAAAGGTATTAAAAAACCGGAATATATATAAGAGGGGAAACAAATGTATAAATACCCAAACCAAATTCAAAGTAATATCTTCATTTTTCAGTGACTGATTGCTCTCCAAGCATAAGTAGGTAATGACGTCATTGTTTTATTTCTTGACCTGATACAGATATATAATTGTCTTTTTTGTTTTTATGAGACAAAACTGACCTAGAAGCATGCATTGTTTATTCATATTAGTCAGTTTCCAATTTTGACCTTAGATGACCTGATCTTGACCTTTTATGAGGTCAAGTTGTAAAAATGGATGTTGCTATCGATTTATACGTGCAAAATAACACCTAAAACATGTGTCACAAGACTTTCTTTGACCTCTTCGTGACAAAGACCTTTTGTGACCTGACCTTGACCTTGACCTTTGCATGCAAATTCACTTTTACTTAATGCAGGAGATGTATTACACCCTTTGAGAGCTTTATGGTGCTATATAGTCTTAATCAAACGATTATAATTGAAAGTATGAACCATTAACTCAATTAACTCGAATTTTCCATATGACCTGACCGTGACCTGACATTTGGCCTAACTTGAAGAAAATAAATCGAGTATGTATTCGATTCGTTTCATTGAGAGCTTTTGATCGCCGCCTTGCGCGTCTCGCTGCGGTTATTGGTTCGGATGATACGAAGGGGGAGTACAATTTACTCCCCTACTCCGCGCGTTCGGCTGGAGACCCCTACACCGCGCGGGTTAAGCGTGCGATTATTTTCACAAAATTTGCAATCATTAGCCTAGCATATCAACTTGCATATTATAAATGTGAAACAATAAACTAACTACGCCAAAAAAGGTAAACACAGCCACAGCAAGTGTGTTACTGACTGCTGTGGAAATTAACTGCTGGTTTAACTATTTTAAGCTCTGACCTAAGCCTGCGCATATCACTTCAACATTCTCAGCCCATGGGTCCGCCCAGAGCCCGGTGATCTTCTACAAGTTAAGGTCCAGCCCAGGCCCGGACCATGGCCCATAGGGTCAGCCCGTCCCAAGACGAACTTTGGTCTGAATTAATATTACCAAATTATCCTCCATCTCCTGACCATCTAACAGCCATGTGTGAACGACTTTAAACGATCCTTCACGGGCTTGTGTAACCTCCTCGCCCTCAGCCTTGGAAAACAAAGGTGTCCGTTGACTGTGCTACAGCGGCATTGGCTAAGAGCAGCCCCACCTGAATGTCCTTCATCATACCGCTCGACACTCGCTCTATTCGTAACGCACAGTAGTCGTAAGAGGTCAGCAGTATTCGTTCGTAATACACGTGTATTCATCAGAGCATCCCAGCAGCAGACGGCTGAGCCCCAGCGCTGTTGTGCTGTCGGCCTGTATAGCAGGTAGCAGGTAGCAGGTAGCAGGTAGCAGGTAGCAGGTAGCAGGTAGCAGGTAGCAGGTAGCAGGTATCAGGTAGCAGGTAGCAGGTAGTAGGTAGCAGCAGGTAGCAGGTAGCAGGTAGCAGGTAGCAGGTAGCAGGTAGCAGGTAGCAGGTAGCAGGTAGCAGGTAGCAGGTAGCAGGTAGCAGGTAGCAGGTAGCAGGTAGCAGGTAGCAGGTAGCAGGTAGCACTGCAGACTTGTGCTTCATTCCGCTTCAGCGGGATCGATTCTGATTCCATGTCAAGCCAGCTGGACCGATTCAGATTCTGATTCCTATTTATGTTTTACTAGAGGAATCGATTCTGAATCCGATTCCAGAGCACCTAAGAAGCTTAATTCCTAATCTGATTTGTAGTTTTATTACGTTCTACATCATTAATGTTCCATCATTCTTACATGTACAAAGGACACAAATGACACGAAAAGCCATATTAAAGATATCACACTGTTGGAAAACCTAATCTGTACTGCAAAATCGTGATAGTTCAAAAGTGGGAAACTTTACTGAAGGCTTAAAACGCTATAATATCAAGACTTGCCTTTAATCATGATGCTAAGCTAAACACATCAGCTAAGGCAGTGGTCATATTTCAAGCTGCTATTTTAAATATGATACACAGGAAAATAAATGCCCTGAAAATATGTTAATATTCTGGAAGGTATAACGGTAAAGTAAACATAGCATTGTCATGCGCGAAGATAATTGCATGACTCCACTTGAATAAGGGCTACTACTGAACATGTTTAATTTTTATTGACCGTCCATCAGTCAAAAATCATTGTTTAGCTTTGCTCTAGCTATTCATGCTCAAAGTAACAAATTTCCATCAGAAAATCTTAATTCATGGTCAGTGTGATTTTGAAGAAAATAAAACAGAATCGCTTGAAATAGCCATTGATTCCGACTCCGATTCCATTTTATTAAAATCATTGGTTCCACATGATTCTGATTCTACCCAGATGCCAACGGAATCTAATCCAATCCGATTCCGTTTCCATTACAACTGGAATCGATTCCGGAATTTGAATCGATTCCACCGGCATCAAGCTCAAGTCTGAGTAGCAGACAGCAGCGCGGCAGCGCAGCAGCGAACTGCCTGTACGGTGCACCACCTCCCGGTCACCTTCCGTCCGGCCGCTCCGTCAGCCTGCAGGGCTCCTCTGTCGGGGCTGCGACCGTCTTTAGAGTCTATTGTTCGGTCTGCTCGACTCGCAGCGCCGTGTCTGTGCCCACTCGGTGCATCGGTGGGAGTCGCTCTGTTCCCCACAGCACGACTGTGACAGATGGCTCCCAGGACACAGTTACTCGTCGGAGACAGAGCAACGCGTGCACTCGCAGAGACCGACGCGTCTTCAATCCAGAGGCACAAAGGTTCAGCTGCCCAAACACGGGTGTTGCGCACATTCAGATGCTCGTTTTAGCTCAGTACTATGTCGTGAGTTAAATGATGAATTATTGATGTGGTCGCAGGTGAGAACATGACATGAAAAAATGATCCAGACATATATTTTGCACGCCGCTTGAGTCGCCTTACATCACTGAACAATGTCGTGCGTGCTGATACCCATCTGGCAAATCACCGTGTTTAATTGGCATGCTGTCAGCCTGTTTGTAATATCGTTATGAATAACGGGCGTGAGAGCATTGCGCGGCAAAACAAACCCTGACAATGCATGCTCAGGTCAGGTCTTATAGCTTGCTGGAGATTGCCGCGCTAATTAAATCGTCGACTAATGGGGCTGTAAATATACGATTTGTGTGAGCGTATTTCATTTGTTCCCAGAACGTGGCTGCATCTCAGTGAGAACACCTATGTTTTCTGTTTCAATTACATTCAGTGCTTAGCTGCTGAATACACATCAGCTAAGCTTCAAAATTAAAGTAAGATTAAGATAATTGTTTGTTGAAATCCGTTAAAATTATGTGGCTTGAACCCACGCACCACGGGGGAAGTGTTTGAACACCCATCCCCTGCGGTTTTATCAAGATTACGAAAAACGGTGGCGCGTAGCGCAGCCAAATCTGGTAAAGCTTATCATTGATCCTTTCCACACATTTCGATACAATTTTAGTTTCGTGTCGGATCAGGTCAGGTCACCAGGTCAGGTCAAGTGACCCCACATCCCAAATTTTTGTGGTCATGCCATTACCACAGTTTGTAAGGGATCGATATCAAGCTTTCAGAAATGCATGAAGACATCAGTATCTACACAAATTTAATCTCGGATTTTCGATACCGGTGACCTGAGGTCGAGTCAATTTCGTGACCTCCCCATTTTAAGTCAATGGAGAAATATTTAATATTCAAATGCTTCCTATTTCGAGGATATCAGTCTAATTCCTTCTGGATAATGTTATCATAGGATATCATTTATGATCCAAGTGCAGCTTTTCTTCAGCGACGCGTATGGGGTCATCTGAGGCCATCCGAGGTCACCAACACCCTTTCGTCAATAACTCTCGACATAATAAAGATAGAGAAGTTACATTTTGTTCAATGTGTTTGTCTCGTCGAGACACGTCTCCTAATATGCAACATGATCTACTTGGATCACCACTTGAACTTGACTTTTTTTACCAAACATGGTACAAATTAACAAATGGCAGAGCACTTTTACCAGACAAACACGAAGGCGTAAACAGTATTGCGTTATCTTCATTAGCTAAAAAGTTATTATTGAAAAGCATTTTTGCCAAAAAAACAGCATTTTTGACTTTTATGACCTCTTGAGCCTAAACTATTGACCTGAGGTCAAATTTGAAGAAATTTTGTCCTTAGCAAATTTCAATGGGTGTCGATTTATTTTTCCTTTTGTTTCTAGCTAGCATAGTTCCCGATATATATGGGGGTTTCTGGAGCAAAGTCCAAGAACTGGCAAATTTGGTCTTTGATGACCTATGGTGGTCTGAATTTTTTATCTGAAGAAAAACGATCCTCAAAATGGTCGCAATAAATTTGACACATTTCTAACAGTGTTTTTGGTGTACGGTCTACGTTCCAAAGGAGCCGAGTTTAGAGGTGTGTGTGTGTGTGTGTGTTGTGTGATGTGCTGTGTGCTTGTGGCGGTGTGTTGCGTCGTTGTGCGTGTTGTGCGTTGCGTGCGTGCGGTTGTCGTGCGCGTGCGTGCCGTGCGTGCGTCGTTGCGTGCGTGGTGCGTGCGTGCGTGCGTGCGTGCGTGCGTGCGTTGCGTGCGCTGCGTGGTGCGGCGTGCGTGCGTGCGTGCGTGCGTGCGTGCGTGCGTGCGTGCGTGCGTGCGTGCGTGCGTGTGCGTGTGCGTGTGTTCAATCCCCCCTCCTTCCAGTAGAGCGCGGCAAATCCCGAGGCCCAGTGGGGTGCGGGTTAAGATGGTCGTGAATCTAATAAAGATAATATATAACATATTTGTTCATGGATGAGCTTCGCTATCAACACCGACTTATCTCAACTATGTACCAAAGCATCGCATAGACATCACAAACACACTTCGTGAAGCTAGCCACCTTATTGTTCTTACATTGAAGTAGGTTCCTAGTACTTTTCAATTGCAGATTAAACATAAATGAGAAGGTTCGTAGCACGTAGAAGGTTAGACCACAATTTTGTTCCCATATCAAAAATGTTGCATTTGATCTCTTTGTTTACATAACAAAGGCGAACCGCTTTTGTTCATTGCTTTCACACCATCGTACTGTCCAGTTTTCATGACAGCGATCTGCCGAGACGTTCCTCCCCTGTGGTATTATTGTGATGTAACGTCCTAAGTGCCTAGAAAAGTACAAACATTTACACAAATTCACTGACTAACGACTGTTTAAAGTCAAGGTGAAAGTGAGTGGACACCACATTAGTATTTTCGATCCGTTAAGCACGCTAAAACAAGGTTCGATCACATACATATCACTCAAGCGGACAGAACAACCAGAACCTGTCAGATTAAACCACCGACATACGTCCGTTTGAATCCATCACACACGTGTAATCTGAACCCGTCATCGAACACTGCACCCCTCTCGTTCTGCTATATCGGCTGATCCTGAGCTGTCAGACCTCCCCATGTCCCGCTGCTGTTTTGCTGTCACTAGCTGCCATCTGCTATACTCTGCTGCCACTAAACTAGAAGCTGTGGTTGCCTTGCTGTCACTATTTTGGGAAGTATTTTTTTTTTTGTTCTGCCGTTATGTCACTGTGCTGTTGAGTTGGGCTGTTCTGGTGTCCTCGTAACTCTGTAGTTTTAGCTGTTGTTCTGTCATTTTAATGCGGAGTTTGACGCCTGCACTGTCATTATACCGTAAACTCTGTCACTACACCGTAGAGTTTGACTGTTGTGCTGTCAACTGTGGGCTTGTGGGGCTTGTTGTGCTGTCACTGTCCACTGGCTGATGAAGTGTCATTTTTCTGTGAGCTCGATAAAGTGAAGCGTTTATATGATGTCGTGCAGTGCGCTGTCACAGAACATGACTTCAAAGTCGGATCTTCTGCAGGTGATTGCACACACATGACACACAGACACACATACAGCGTGGTGCGCATTCCGCCGACCTGTCGCTGGGGCCAGTTGATCTGCTGGTTTGGGGCAATGCACTACTGGCTGGGATGGGTGGAGCTACAATGTGATGTATTTGCGTCGCAGTAGTAGCACACATTTGTAAACTGGGAATGGGGAAAAACAAATTTTATCAGAATCATATTTTCCCCCCTTTGTATATATTTAGCTGTTATTATCGTCGGGTGATCACTTTGCTGTTTTCGTTTAATTATGTTGTTAATAGTTTTATAGTTGATAGTGTAAGTAAAGTCTAGCAGTTTTATTCAATAATCTTATCCCAAACAGACATTAGATATAAATCAACATGGTCATTCTATCCTTTACCAAGGCCTTACTATTAAAAAAACAATAACTGGCTCGCCATTAGGAAATGCCACTACATCAGGTGAGCATGCACCGCATGCAGTCAAATATGCTAATCAGACAGAATACCATAACGGGCTGTCCGTGGCGCTGTCGTTACTAAGTCGCCTGTCGTGCGCGGGCACGTTTTTCTGACGTCACACGCGATAGTTTACCTCGTGTCCACCGGAGCTCCGCCTCAGACCCACCTCAGACCCGCCAAAGTCCCGCCTCAGTCCCGCCTCAGACCCGTCTCAGACCCGCCTCAGATCCGCCTCAGACCCGCCTCAGACCCGCCTCAGTCCCGCCTAAACCCGCCTGCAGACCCATCTCGTCGTCCACAGCCGCACATACGAAGTCGCCGGATTAGACTCTCAGCCAGAGCACGCCATTTCCGAATTAGCCGGATCCGTGTCCACGGCCAGCTAGGTGTGCCGAGTTCTCACGGGTGTTGGTTCAGTGACCAGCTGGGCCTACCCACACACCGGCCGTCGCCCTCTACACACACGCAAACAGACACACACACAAACACACACCGACAGACACACTGGCAGATACCCATACTAAAACACAGTCGCGGCGCAGCTGACGCCGTTCGAAACCACAGCTGCGGCCACCGCGGGTCGCTGGCGCAGCAGATGTCCCGGATGGCCTCTGGCGGTTCCGGTCAGCTTTCTGGGCCGCCCCGGGCTATGCCTGAGGTGCCGCTCGATTCTGAAGGTGGTATGTCTTGGTTTAATGTTGGGAATTGTCCAATTACGCCGGATTGCGGAATCTATTCGAGCTACGTCGTCCAGTGATCGTGATCATTGATCGCATTATTCAATGATCATGCGTAAATGACAGGACCATGAACAAACATATAGTCGTCAGTGCACACAGGTGTCGTTGGAATGTTGTCAGAAATGTCTGCATGCCGGCATATCATTGGTGGAAATCTCTAGATAAGGTTGAGAGATTTAACAGATTTCACTTCACATGCCATTCTACGTGCAATGAAAAATATCCCGGATACAAGCAGAATGATCCCAGTAAAATTACCACCATAGCTCTCTTTCATTCTCCGAGCTCAGCCAAAGATAACTATTACATCGGCTATGTTGGAATCTCTCAGATAATCTCTCGGTATTCAACGCACCATTGGTAATGATCACATTTGGCTGGGGATTACAAAAGTTCCTTTGATATTCCGGATTCCCGGAAGATGAAAACAACTAGTAGCGCAGTTACTACTTATTCACCACAAAGGCAATAGATTCACCGCTAGAATATCATGTTTTTTATGATTTACCATCAGTCACATAACCACAACAGTCAACATCGCCACTAAAAGACGATCTTCCGAATGGTTCTGAACTCCGCTTGCATCTGGTAACTACACACTGATGAACAAATATTAGCTGTTTTCACGATGGATTATTTTGCGTAAAATGTTTTAGAACATTTTGAAATGTATGATAGTGCGAATATGATATATCAGGCTTATCAATATAAACATAAGGTTTATATGATATTGCGAATATATGGCTTATATGATATTGCGTAAAAAAACATTTATGCTAAACACGTAACTGACACATCTATGATTTTCAGGACAACGAAGTCGATGTCTTGTGACGATCTGGATTGCGTAGAAGACTGAAGTCATGTCAATAGAAAGAACGAATCTGAATGTTGTGTACAACTGAAGTAGACGGTAAGATATGTACAGTATGCAATTTCAGCGTCCCTTTAAACCATCCCGAATTTCCTCTTACCTGCAGCTCACCTAACAACAGTAAATGTCTCCAGACATGGTCATGGTCAGCTTGCAGGAAGCGATGCAATGCCCACGACTTCGGCAAGTTTGGTCTGAGAGTTTGTTTAGTCGGGGAGAGCCATGCCAGGGCGATGCAGATACAAACTGTCAACGGAATCGTGCGTCGGCGAATGTTTTGGTCTCACATTTTACTAAAGGATAATCTGCAACAAGTTCATGGGAGGACGGTATCAATGCGCATATTTCTATTCGAGTAAAAACTGATCAGCGGCTCAACCGCTTTGTTTTCAAATCAGATACCACAATGTCAGATAGTGTCAGACTGTAGCATACCCCTCCCCTTTTCAGAGTCACACTTCCTCTTCTTATCGGGGCCTCTCTCGGAGCTGCGATGGCCTGACTTGCTCGCCTGGCGAAGATGAAGTGTGGACGGACCAGACCGCGAATCTGAACCGGCTCTGAGCGACAGACTCGAGTGGCTTACTCATCTTCGCGTGTCTGCTCTCGCCAGATGGAGCCGCCTGGTCTATTTACCACGTATATGCAAAAGTATTAGAAAATGCGTCCTTGTATGCATATTCAGAGTAAGTGTATAGTGTGAGTTGGAGCTGTATCGTGTAGGCGTGTCTCCGGGCTTAGTTAGCCGCCTCTGTACGCGCCTCGCCCTATAATGACTATAATGAATACATTGTCGAGGTGGGAACACCTGTGAACTATATCTCACGACCTGCCGGCTCGGCCACGCCTGTCGCAATGGCAGTCAGGCTGGGTGTCGGCCACACCCTAGGCACCCAACCAGGCGCGGCTGGTTGCCCAACTGCTCACCACAGCGGGTATTTTCAACACGGGCGTGCAGGCATATTGGTCGGCTTGCCACCGCAGCGCTGCGCTGTGGAAGGCCGCGCACTCCCTGGGAAACTGAGGTGCAGCAGCTCACCTCTGCCGGCCGGCGGCTGACGACGGGGATACAGTGCAGGCGTCGGATTAGAGCGTACAACAGACACATTCGGCGAACACTGGCGCGGTATCGTGCCGCGGTGACCTGAAGCTTGAAATTCGTGTGCGACGTGGGAGATTTCAGGCTCTATCCTCAATGGTACGTGAGGCTTCAGGAATCGGAATCGGACACAACTACAGTTAAATTGAAGAGGTAAAGATACACGTCCACGAGCATACAAAATACAAGTATTTAATGCATCTTTAAGTGTCACTAACTACACACAAGGAACCATCGAAATAAACTTCTTTTTTTTTCTCTCGTAAAACTTGCTTCTTTTGGTTCTGTTTCTCTTTCTGGACACAATCTTCTTAGGCTGATTCGTATATCACCCTGCGCGATTCACCATACTGACGGAGGTATGACAACTAACAACTATTCGTGACTCCCTGACACAAGCAATCAAGGTGTGATCGGAGGTCAAGAACCAGTGTTGTCCGATCTCGCTTATGTCCAGTAATCAGGGTTCTTCAAAAGGGGTTTTAATCTTCAACTGCGACAAGCATATCAGTGAGGTGATGTGACATCACATCATACATCACACATCACACAACATTTATTAAACAACTTGTTATAACAACAACAGAACAAAATTAAAGAACTAATCATACGATTGGCAGTGTGCTACACAAAAGCGAATTATACAAAGTAAAGTAACCAGGGACTTGTGCAGCTTCCGATCATTGTATCACATGAGGCCTTAACTCCGGCGTGCCTGTTCTTGGACATGGTTGTTAAGGCTCGCACAGACACGACGCAGTTATTCCTGGAGAGTGGAGCTCTTTCAGCTTCAATGAGTCGCTTATTATCAAAGTTCTAAAACATTCTAGATTTCATGTCTGACAACAAGTACTTGGAGCATCTTTACAAGGTAACACGGTGTTACATGCCCACGCCTTGGGAATGAACAGCGGATGACTGTATGACAATGACAATACTCAACCTGAGGTCATGCACAAATATATCTGAGAATCTGAGAATGATTCCGATCGATTTATTTGGTGTCTGTTCACAACAGTCAGGGAATACGATCTGATCTTGACAGCTCGCTGGACACCGCCCAGGGACTCGGCATCGTTTCTCCGTACTCCCGGTAAGTCATAGACGGTGGGTGCGTTAGGGATATGTATCAGTGCTAAGGACACGGACCGCTAACGGCGATGACCTCCCTTCGCGGGATATAACGTGTACGGGATATAGTTTAATTCCACGTTTCTAAGCAGCATTGTAGTGGGACAAATTAACTGTGACAGCTTAGACAACGTCTCAGAAATAAGCAAATCCATATTCAGGAGGAGGATCAAATTATTACGAGACTATTGCCAGTAAACTCAGAGAGGAGTGTTTGTGGCATGCTGTTGTGCCACTCATAGTCACATGTTATAGACCGTTACGGCGCCGTAGTTGGCGATGATCGAGCGAGCGCGAATTAAGTGTATGGTGATGTTGATTTACCCCTAGTTGTGATTCCGGATAAATACAATAGGGGTGTGCAGTGTGCACGTGCCCCCGTGCAGACACACCCACCCTGACTTGTGTGAAGGCGGCGGCTGAGGGGTCCGTAACCACACGCCACACTTGCACACAATCGGCACAGTCGTTGCAGTATTTTTGTGAGACACTTTTCAACACCACTAGCAAGCGGCACGCGTCACCGGTGGGAGCCGGATAAAGTGAAGAAAAGCGGCACGCGCCACGCGCAGTGGTATAGTCACCCACGTGAGTCAGCACTGGTCTCAAACAGGGTGTAGGGTGCCTATTCTCAGCAAAGAAACCCCGTTGTTAATCGATCGTGCGGTTACAGATATATGCACTTCTCAAAAGTGCCGCAACGGGCCGGGTCGGACCGGGCCGCTCTTATGAGTATTTTTTTTGTTACACAATGAAGGACAAGCGAGCGCGAAGCGTTCGCTCGTAACAACGGTAATTTTATAATGGCTGATAATGAGCCACCAATGCAAGTGATTGCGTCACGGATCTCGAAGGTCAAAGTGTATTGCGCCTGCACTGTTTCCTGCAAACAGTCTATAAACCTATCGGCGCGCCGGTGAAGAGAGAGCAAATATGGCTGGAAGTAGCCTATAAGTATCATGAGACGAAAATCATCTTCCAAAAGGTTTCAATTGTGCTATTGCCAACTTTCTTTAATTATTAACTTTTCATCTGACTGATTTGCCATATTGACATCAAATTGCTCTAGTTATAGTCCTTTACTGGCGGGGGGGGGTCCAAAGTCGTATGGTAGCATGGGCGTGACTTCTCGTACTTGCCCATAGGGTTACATGTTAAAATGCCACCTTTCAAGCCAAGTTTTCGAGACTTCTTCAAGAAATATATCAAAGTTGCATTATAGGAAATACAGTTGAGCGTGTTCATTTCTATTTTTGGATCAAAATTGTCAAGCCAACCACGGTCTCGAGTATTAGCCAAAGTATGCATATCGCGCCCGCCCCGCGACTAATTTGCAGTACCAAAGATTGGCCGCCGTCATAAGCATCGGCCAATGGAGTCGCAGGGACAATGCTTACCATTACGCTGATAATGAAGTTGTGATCGAAACAAAAAGCGCCAAACATGTCCGCGAGTATGATGCAGCCATATCGTGGTTATATTTATTATGTGTATTTAGTGTATTTTCTTGTATTTCTAATGTAAAGTTGTATTGTAGTTGTATTTCTGTATAGTGTTTGTAGTGTATTTCTAGTGGATACAAACAAACTTTGGAGTACCCAGTGTATAGTGCCCTGTTACTGGCTCTAGTTGCAAGACTGCCGGATCCATAACGTTTTCTTTGGGGGGGGGGAGGGGCATGGGTGGTTCGGGAGTGGGGGTAAATCCCCAAAAGTCTGACATACTACTGGAAACTCATCGGATTTTGCTTGCTTATGCATTGATAGCTGATTTAGAACAAACTTTCTTTGGTAAAGTTGCTTACATTTTCTGCTATATCAATAAATGTGTGAATTTTCGCCGATATTCGGTGGTTTGGAGGCATGGCCCCTTTTTCACCACCCTGGATCCTCCAGTGAGTCGCAATGCTGCTTACAAACGATAACTGACGCCGTGTCATTTGTGACTGCACGTAAATCATAAATGCATTAAATGTCTGAAATTACTGGAAAGCGTCATAACACCGAAAAAAGAGCACTGCCTGTGCGGATGTTTTGCGCTATTTTTGTCCATGAGAAAAACAAAACGGCGTCATATCGCACTGACGCACGTGGGCTACACGGATTAACACACGCGATGCTACAGATTAGGGTCAGCAAAGTGGTGCATAGCCTCCATTTACCGCCACAAGACCTGTTCATTGCTCATTTTTCACCTCCCGCCAATATGGACATAAGGTGGCATCGTCGACAGATGTCGGGTAGCTTCTACATCAGCACGGATTATGATGTCTCATTTACGACATTTTTAATTGACCATGAGTGACGAACTAAGATTTTGACATATCTCTGGCAATGGAATTCATTTTGAAGCATTGTATTTAGCTTAGACTCGATCTTAATATGGTGTATTTCCCAGCCCGAGCCCCTGCATTATTGCTATCAGAATGAGACACGTGTTTTGCTTGAGCCATTCTAGGCTGGCTGATGACTCGATTAGCCTTTACGGTACGTGCACACATCGAACAAGATCCTCGGTAGTGACGGGCAAACGCAGTAGCATATACAGCAGGCGGCGGAATCTACGGGGGGGGGGGGGGCGCTAAGGGAGCGATCGGGCATCCCTTTGAACATTCCGGGGTTCGCACCAAGGTTTTTTCGGCGCCAGCCAGCCACACACCCACCATCGCTTCCGGTGGGTCCAACCAATTTTCTCCTGCACCGTCCTTCAAACCCCCGTCGTTCCGGTCAACAGCATTTTGCCCTTTACTGCCCGTTATGTGCGCCCCCTGACCCGACCCAAATCTGGATTCCGGGCCTGTAAACTACCTGTGATCGTGTTAGGCTCAAACTACCCAGCGACCACCTGACTCCAGGCGCACGTCAATCACAGACAGACGCGGCGAAGAACGATCTATCCAATCATTAGCAATAGCAGTTCGTTCACCTCTTTGGAAGGCAGTTAAATGGTTTAATTTCCAGCTGTTGTTCATCGTCAGTGCTCTCCATGAGATGTTCCCGTCATTATGATCTCAGGTCAGTGACCTTCGTCAGAATCGGCCACAGAGACAGGCAAAAATACATGAAACCCTGCTATCTGAATACATTCTTGAATGTGTGAAGAGTTGTGCAAATCACGTATTCGTTATATATTGATTAAGAAAATGTTTCTGGAGATCGTCTCTCTAGTTTGAAAATTACTAGGGCTGATTGAAAGTGCTACCAAAGAGACTCGAATAAGCAACAACAAAAAAACACGATGCCTGCTTGCAGAGAAACACAAGCAACAGCCAAGTGATGTGTGTGCCGATCAGCATGTTCTCCCTGATCGATGATGAACTCATACCGCGACATTGTAATCAAGCGACAGTTTTCCTGCTTTTCAATACCGTCATCGCATCATACAGGATATGCCAATCCCCACGACTGCCGTGGTTGATATCGATGGAATATGTATAAGAAGCATCTTTTGGTTAGGATTATTTGCACTGCAGAGCGTGCAGATACAGCGCATCAGCCTCGAGCAATGAAACACACACTTTCCCTTCACATTGGACATTCGTGTGTCTTGATGGTTATTAACAGCGGATACAAGCCCTGAAACATCACGCATCTGTCGGCCGAAAACTGTAGAACCCGAGCTGTCAGCCTTCACTGGACATATGATAAAAATGTACACTGGAGCACGGTTACTGGATCATAGGATCAGCACTGAAGTTAGTCTAGAGCATATAAGACTCGAAGACTATATATATATATATATATATATATATATATATATATATATATATATATATTTTAGAACCTGAACAAAACAAATCAGGATATGGTTTCGTATTTTAACTCACAGAGAACAGATATTGAGTCGCTTGCAAAGATACCAAGGTATCGGTTATCTCCATCTGCCGTTTGTTGACCACATCGTTCCTTCGATTATTTACGTCAATTTAAGTGTCCGTAGAAGGTTAAAGCGAAATGCTTCACCTTTTTGAAAGTTTTCAAATATACCCCGATTACGGCGTCGATCGAAAATATGGTAGAAGTATGTGCTGTATGAACACGATGGTGATAACACCTACTTGTTTCTCGAAAAGTCACTAAACTTCATATATATAAAGTTTTCAAAACTTGGGATGGTGACATCATTATTGAGCTATTGTGAGCCATAGCGAAAACCGTTACACTATCAAATGACATATGGCACATCTTCAGACATTTCTGACGTCTTAAATTCAAACTGGCGCGTTGTGTACATCGCACTCGCAGTGTGTAATACTGAATCCAGCCAAGGTTAGAGAAATACAGGTCGTTCAGCCTTCAGGCTCCGACCAACAATCTTGAAGTGTCTGTCAGGGATGCCGGAACATTCCGAAAGTTGGGGAGGGGGGGGGGGAGGCATTCTGAAGTCGATTATTTCCATGCAACGCCCATAGGCGTTATGTTAAAATCTGAAAATGTTGGGGACGGCCCCCCTGCCCCCCCCGTTCCTGCTTCCTTTGTGGCTGTCAGCCAATCAGCGGCGGCACTTACGTTGACCCCATTTTGCAAATTAAAAACTGAATTGCTTTAAAACGGATATGTTATTGAGAAATTGGTCTTATTAAACTATATTTCTTAGCATAAATACATAATTTCTCAATAACCGAAAAAAGATAATAGCTATCTCAGTTCAAAACCCATAGAAAGCGTGAAACATTCCCTTTAAGAAATTAGTGAAGAATACGTAGCTTTGCGACATGTGCACTCTTGAGCTGGTTTTGACAATGCCTTGCGGCAAATCATTCCACTCCCGTATCGTGCGGGGGAGAAAGGAAAACTAGTGCTGTGTCCTGCCGAAGGGGACTCAATATTGATGGCCATGACTTCTTCTGGGGCGTTGCGAAAGGAACAGAAGTTTGTTTTGGATGTCTGATGCAGAAACCATGTGTTATGTATGATCTCTTCATCATACATGATCAACCGTGCCATCTTCTTTCGTTCCATGCAGTGGTGTCTATTTTAGATCTCGGAACATGCGGGTTGGTCTCGTAGCATATCGATATATGAGTATATCGATATGAAGATATAGAGCTGCCTACCAAATATCAATCGATATCTCACAAATTAGCCGCTTTCACGATGACCTATTTTGCGCGAAATGTTTTAAAACATCCTTCTCTAGAAAAGTTTTAGTATGGAAAGTTTTAGTATACGTATCCATTTGCGTGTTAAAGCTTACATAACTTGCAAACGATTATTTGTCTTGAAATGTCTCTTTACATTGCTTGCTCTCTCGTTGGTCACAGCAGTCTATCAGATATATTTTAGATGTACCCCAAATAAATTGCTGGCTTCGGTCCTGGTACAGTTCTTGACAATGATATATATGCATAGGTTTAATTGTTTTGATGCCAGCAACTTCACCTACTGCCACCTTTCAGTCACCGAGACTCCGTAACAATTTTTAATCTCCATTTTACGCTATCTTGGGTCACATTAAAAAAACCGGACCTCCCCGTTGATTCATAATGTGACGTCCGCCGTCGGAGCGAACTCTTTTGCTTCAGGAGCGCATTTTGTCGCACCATGCGTGGATGCGCAGACCTGTGATCCATGACGCTGCCAGATGAGTAACTAATATGGCGTTATGGCTTTCACTGAACAAATGGACTCTAGACGGCATATATTCTTTTAGATTAGAAACGGACAATTTTTTATCATAATCTTTTTAAATGAGCTCCATTTTCATTGTTTCCATACTCTTGAATAATGAATTAATAGCGCCTAAATCCAGTAATTTATTTCTTGGAATATATCGTATACTAAAACTTTCATACTAAAACTTTTTAAAACATTTTAAAATGTTTCGAAACATTTCGCGCAAAATAATCCATCGTGAAAACGGCTATTAATACGGAAAAAAACTTTTACATAACGTTTCATGACGTCAAACATTATAAGCTAACACAAATGCGACGGTAAAAGTGTAAAATGACAATCGCCACATTCGCGTTAATCAATACCATAAAGTTATGCTGAAAAGATGTAACACACATTTGACCAGGGTTGATTATCAAATGTAAAAACACGAATAACTTGCATTTCAAGACATTGTTTTTGCATGTTTACTCCTGATACCGTCCGTGAAACAAAACTCCGTACACCGTATACTTATGTCCATATAAGCTTTATGATTTGTGTAAACTTTTGTGAGCATGCAGCTTGTTTCAGGATCCCAGTCCGTATTGAATTTGAAAATATGCATAGGGCTTGTTTTGCTGCTTCTAGTATGCTAAGTATGCTTCTACTCAGAATGTTGATGTGCAATATCACGCAAACAAGCGCAGCAAACACTTTCTTTGATACTGCTGCTGCATTTATAAAAAATGTCGTTAATCCCGGCAGTGCTCTAAATATATACAAGTACATCATAAATATGTGATGTAAATGAAACATTTTTACCCTACCATGCGTTAATTATTAACATACGTTTCATTTATATTCAGTGTTGTCTGAGTCTGCTAAAAAATAACGACGTCGACCGCGTCGTTTTTCTGCTATAGTAATTAGTAACGCAGGAGGCTTTTAACAATCCTCTCCAAGATGAAGCAGTCGTCTCCAGTACCATTATGCACACAGTTACAGGGAAATGCTGTGTAGTGTGCATGCACAGCACTGATCTGTCTATGCACTGTCTATGCCCATTGATGCTCTACTGCATTATCATGTTCAGACAGCAACCCGGCATATAACATATTACAGTTCAGTTTGGCTACTTCCATGTGAGTTAAGTCGTCCCCGAACTAGTTCACCCAACCACAGCACGCTCGATCAGACAATCCACGGCCATGTTAAATCTCAGTCCGTTCCTGGTCAGTCAGTGCAGTGCAGCTCGGTGCAGTGCACAGTGCACAGTGTGCAGTGTGCAGTGTGCAGTGTGCGGTGTGCAGGGTGCAGGGTGCAGGAGGCGGCGCCGGCCGGCCCGCCGGACCCCGGCCTGGACCGGTCAGTTGTCTACAGTGGTCGCTCGCGGCAGCAGCGGAGCGTCAGCGGGGTGACCGGCGCCGCGCGGGGCCGACACAGTGCAGTGTTCAGAGGCGAGGGAACCGGTCCCAGCGCCGGGGTCGCGTCCCGGCCCTGCAGCTCCCCTGCAGCTCCTTTGCACCCGTCGCCCACCGCTCGCCGCCCGCCGCCCACCGCTGCAGGCCACCCATCGCCCGCCGCCCGCTGTCTGACGCCACCCACAACACCGCGGGACGTGCTAAGGTAAGAGGAGCGGAGCCGGGGGTCGATAGTCCTGAGGTGATGGGAGAAGTGGTGCCGTGTGAGGGTTGAAGTGCATGTGATGGTGATCGTAATGACAGTGATGGTGACACACGGTGCGGGTGATGGTTTCTGTTCTGATGGTTGTGGCTTCAACCGGATGGCTGTGTTGGGTGTGATGAAGCGTGATGAGTTGCTTTATATTTATGCTGTGTTCTGACCCGTCAATTGCCCCGGGGATCCCGGGGAATCGGTGGAAAATTGCTTTCTACCGATTCCCGTAGCAAAGAGTTAACATAAATAGCAATGTATGAGAGCATTGCCGATTTGCAGTAGAGTAAAATGCCCGCCGTGGATTCCCGCCGGGAATGTGACGGCAGAACACAGCCTTATTGTGCTGATAGTTAAAGTGAACACATCGGAATGTAAATAATTTATGTCTCTCACGCCGTGGATGTTTGGCGTCAGATTAGCAAGTGCAGCACCTCTAGCAGTCTTGCTATGCAAGTTTAACACTTGTTGTAAGCAGGAAAACGAACGTTCAGCAAAGGTGGAATACTGCTAAGAACTTTTAAGCCTTGTTAAGCCTTTGATCCAACCCGGTTGACACGCACAGGGAAGTAGCAAATCCAAAGCGCACTATCATTTATTCTTTGTGATAACTTAATCCAGGACTCTCAGCTAAAATTCAACTAATTGTTGACTACGGAGAGGGCAGAAATAAAAAGATTCTGTTTAATCTTCTGAGAACTTTCAAACCTCCTGGCATCGCCATGAAGTTGGTCTATCCGTGATACGTGATCCAGTTAGAAGTAATCCGATCAATGCCAGGTGTTGACTTGAAGATGCAGCTGAGATGTCAGCACGCACACTAACTCTCCCAGCCGTCTGTTCAGTATACATGTGACGCTGCACTGGTGTTGCCTCTCTAGTCTCTAGCGTTACCGGTGTCTAGGTGGGCCGCCAGCATCCGTCACAGTTATCTGCAGGACCAGAAACTTCTCTGGTCGAATCGTGTTCAGGAAAACAGACGGGGAAATCGGAAACCAACTAGCCTGAGAGCGATTTGAGATAACTGCCTTCAAAGCTCACTTTATTGGTGGTTTTGTGACATTCCTGGGTTTGCATTTTTCAGGTGAACTTACGTTCTTTTGAAGTCGTAAACAATATCCCAGATTAACCCTCGCCCGGGTAGGGGGATGCCATCCCCGGTTTTTCAAAAATAAGTCACGTAGTTATGAATCGATCGCGATGAAACTTTCAATACTTTTTTGAACAATTTGAAATATACTCTGAAAATTTAGAACTTTCATCTTGCATCCCGTGACCTATGACCTGTTTCTCAAGGTCATGTCAGGCGCAACTGGCGTTCCGTAGTATCGATCCTTGTTACATGTGCAGTTTCCGAGTGTTTGTTGTTCAGGAGTATATGCAAAGGTGTTTCCAGGTGACAGTTATGGCTTCCGCTAAGATTGTGACCTCGACTGACCTTTTCTGAGGTCAGCTGAGGTCACTGACCTCCGATGACCTCATATATTTTTTTGCTTCTGGCCGTTTTTAAGACAGTTTGCGACGTTGATTTCAAATATGTGATCCACTTTACATAATTATATGTTCCACTGGGGTCATGCGTTTCCACGGGTACACTAAGGTCACTGACCTCAGATGACCTGACATGACCTTTTTGGAATTTCGCATTTTTTAGGTAATTTTGCGACGCTGATTTTAAATTTGGCATGTATTATTGTATCAGGCATAAATACTAAAATGTTGCTTCACCATTTTGGCTCGATCAGTATTCAATTTGTACACATTTACGATTTGTGACATTTGGGTCATTGACATGACCTCAGAAGTCACCTATTGACCCAGGAATTTAAGATATGGTCTCAATGGCTTTCTCTTGTCACAAGCAACACGTTCGTTTTTTAATCGAAGCTCTAGCTCAATTAGGAGCGAAACGTCAAGGGAAGGGGTCGTACCCAATCCCCCACACGGACACGCAGTGATCTTGCCCTACCCGGGCGAGGGTTAAAATTCGCACGCATGCAGCATCACCTTTGACATTGGTGAGCGTAACAGCACTTAAACACAGCATATAATGCAGTCTGACGTATTCATGTCAAGCACGGTATAAGCGCCGCATATTGCAGATCTGATGCATAAGTTTGTCACATAGAAGCACCGTACAGTCACGACATATCGAATCGGGTCACTGGCCATCTCATCCAGCGTTAGTCCCGCCTCGGACTTTGATGCAAGAATATGGTTCTGCTTTTTGAGAGTCTTTTTGACAGTTTCTATGATTATAATTAAGAAAGCTTGTGAACCATTTATTGAACGTATTTAATTTAAGCCGAAAGAGGAAAGTTCCTTTTGATATCGACGAGCGTAAATAAACGTAGGTATGTCCTAAAACAAATTATTTGTGTTTTGTGTATGAAAGATGCGACACAAGCACTTGTATAAGCCGAGGCACATATTACTGAATGTTCTATGCTTTCTAAACAATTTGCACGTCTAGGTACACTTCCAAGGTCTTGTGTGGGATTTTCAGCCCTGTGTGCTGTTTGTGCCTTTGTCGTACCATGTAAACGATCCAGTATATTTACAACTTGTTTTTACTGTCTATATCCTGGCCGGTTCCTGGTGCCCAACAATAAAACACATCCAGCATATCAGGCTGTCAGCCTGCCCGACAGGATAGCTTGTCACCATGGGGACACCGGACCTGAGCCGTTCGACCCGCCGCCAAAGCTGCTGCTCCTCAACCACACCTCAGTCCACCCAACCGGCGATGTGCCGCGGGAGAAACGGGAATCGTTCCTCTGCAGTCTTCAGCCGCCGCCGAGGGTGTCTGTGTGTCATGGTTTGCACTGCACTAACGACATGTCACGAGTTCTCTCCGAATCGGTGCTCAACCTCGCCTTTGTCTGGGTCCGCCGCCGCCGCCGCCGCCGCCGCCGCCGCCGCCGCCGCCGCCGCCGCGCGTCCAAAGCCGGTCAGTTCCGACAGGCGCTGGTTGAATCCCGCTCGGCGGTGCTGGACAGGCCGGAGATAAGAAACCGCGGCGGCTCATGCGGGGGCTGATCGGTCTGGAGAGGGATTATCGCGGGCGGAGCGGACTCGCTGGGTCCGCCGGCTGATGACAGATGGTGACAGCTCTGTCGCCGCCGGCTGATGACAGATGGTGACAGCTCTGTCGCCGGGTTGACGCCCGGTGACGCCCGGTGTGCGGGGGAGATGAAGCGGCGTCTGGCTCAGCCCGGATCAGACCGACATTCCGGCATCACCGCCGCCGGTCCCGGGCGACTGGAGGGCTCATGGAGTGCTTAACATCGCCGGTCTGCCATAACCGGCATCAAAGCTGGAACTTAGTCACGCGACCGTTCTTTGTTAGTCGGCGCGATGTAAAGTAACTGTGCTCGACGTCGTTAGTTTCTGGTGCCAGGCATGAAGACCAATGGTATTACGATACGCGAGTCTCGCAAGTTCTGCAGGACTGCTGGAGCCCGACAGATGATTGTCTACATTCCCATGGGACTGTAGCAGAACTGCGCTGCTCCACCGAGCTGCCCGACAGAGGACCGGTGAGCTCTGCCAAAGGTCGTCTGTTGACTGGAGCCACTGCAGCCAGCCGACTCTGGTACATGTCTGTACCAAGCTGACTTGTCAGACAGGTTAAAAGAGTAACCGTGTGATGGTGGTGAGGCATGCGGCTACTGGCTACTTATCCAAATGGAAGCGTAGTTGACCTCGCCAGTGTCAGCTACCGACGCTCGTGTGTGTACTCTGAAGTGCACGGTGGTGCACATACACTACACAAACAATTCCGTCAAGTGGCTTTTTGACGAGATGTTTGTGCTTTGTTGCAGTGATGTGAAAATGGCATGTCTTCACCGGGCATAAACATGTGGCTTCGATTCTCCACACATCTACTGTCTTAGAAACTAACAATACAAAATCGCTGCATTTTGCGGAAAACAACATTCAAATACATGTCGATCAGACAACATTCACATAAGAAAAGGTAAGAACTGAGCGTCCGCGGGAGTCCCGCCGTTCCTCGCTGACGTCATCAGTGCCACTGACAGAATCACTGGGTTGACTGGCGGCCCGCGGCTGCCTGCAGCCTGCAGGCTGAGCCGGGGCGGCATCAGTGCCACTGACATAGCCACTGGGTTTACTAGCGGCTGTCTGCGGCCTGCAGGCTGAGGGGGCGGCAGTGAAGGTGAGATAGCGATCTCAGGAAACCGCTCTGGGCAGACAATGAAACTGCCGTGCGGCAGAAATACCACACAGCCATGAAAGGTCGGGGAAGGGTGTATGCTCGACCTTCGCAGTATCAAAGCCGCTGGACTGGCTGAGGTTGACAGAGCCACGGAAAACGAGCGGCTCGATTGTGCACAGTGGGGGCTCACGTGCTAGTCATCTTATGGAAATCACCGTGAAATTATGTGGCTTTCGGACCAAAGTGGAAAGCTCAGAAGGCTGGGAATGGGGTGAAGTGAATTATAAAATGCTTTGAGAATATAAGTTGCGATTAAGTGGTTAGCCGTGATTATGCCTTGATTGTGATGTTTTAAAATGCGTGTAATGCTGCAGTTGGAGCTTCAAAGTGAATGAAACTGAATTCCCACAATCAAATGCAAAATCACATCTCAATGTATCACACAGCCAGTGCTACTATCAAGCCTTTGAGGCTCATATAGATAAGGATTTCTGAAGGAAATTGAGCGTCTCATTAATAGGACACTTTGTCTCGTGTACCTAATCTGTGTAAACGATCCGTCTCGCCAGCTACCTGCACTTCGGCTCCCTGCGAGACCTGGTCTGGAAGCAGAACAAAGCGAATGTAGGCCGAGCATGCAACCTTATCCTGATCACACGGAACTTGTATTTCTCAATCATGAATGTACAGTTATTAGTTTTCTGACCAATACCATTCCGCAACCGCTGCTGAAAATACATGCATATTTGTCACATGATACTTTCGTTGATGTGGAACGCAAGTACTTTTGAGGATGGTTGCATGCTAGCGGTTCAATAAACGAGCCGATATGACTCACGGCTGAAGAGTATTGCATGATTCAATATTAAAATGCAATTCGTCGGTAAGTAGGCAGGGTAACAAACCCGATATGAGAAAAATGACATGCAAAAAATGCCAAAACATGTCATACCTTGAAATGTACGGAGATAGGACTCGAAACAAAGTATTATAATATAACCTTATCATTACCTAAGTGGGCTAATTTGCCATTGAAGTATTCTATGAGAGAAATTTAGTCTACTCACTAAAAATGTTTGATTGAACTTAACACGACTCCCATCTGAATGACACTTGAGGCGTAGGTACGAAATACAGCACGGAAAAGTAAAATAAAACTGTGACAGCAGGTAATCTTTTAATGTGTAACTGAGGGAGCTTGTCTCCGTCACATGGTGACATGACTATAACAAAACACAAGTCAGGCGCATACAAATATATAAAAAACATGTTTCGTCGTGAGAGCTTAAATATAGAAAGGCCCTTCATAAGGTTGGCATCCCGACTGTCAATGCCAATTTAATGGGGATTGTAGGAAATGAGGGTCATTTTTTAGAAGCTAGTTGGCCAGTTATTGGGGATGGTGTGGTAACTCTTCACGAACATGCTATCTAAGCAAACATGCACCTTTCCGTTTGTCGAGATTTAACGCTGAGTTTCAGAGCGTGTCCGAGCACTTCTCGAGCGTTGCAGGTTAGAGGGTAAATTTGTCTGTATCGGAGTGAGATCGAACTGGAGGAATTATTTGCCTAATATTTGAAACGTCTGAATAAACCGTAAGAGATGCCTACGTTTTTTTCTGGCTTAGGCTGACATTTTGTAAGCCTAAGCCAAGATTTCAATTATTTTTAACTTAGCCTGACATAAATGTCTGCTTCAATTTAAGTTGATTATTTTGTCGTCGTTTTTCCAGTTTAAACAAATAAGTTTTCTATCATACTAGCCGTTTTCACGATGGATTATTTTGCGCGAAATGTTTTAAAATATTTTAAAATGTTTTTAAATGTTTTAGTACTAGCCGCTTTCACGATGGACTAATTTGCGAAGAAAGTGTTTTAACCATCGCCCTACGGGACCGTAGGGCGAGAGTTAAAACATTTCTCGCAAATTAGTCCATCATCGTGAAGACGGCTACTACCAAAACACTTTACAAATTTAAAATATTTTAAAACATTTCGCGCAAAATAAGCCATCGTGAAAACGGCTAATTACACGGTTTGTTGGTGTGTAGCATCTAACCCACTTGAGTTTCAGCCTGACATGAGATAGTTATGTCAGGCTAAATTTGTCAGCCTAGGTTTGATCGCGGTCGTTTATTCATGTCAGCCTATCCCGAAAAAATCCCTATGAATGATTTGTCGCCTGTCGGAGGGGGCTGTTGAACCGATTAGCAATCATGAAGACCCTGCGGTTGTCTTCATCGCATTAAGCAATGTCCGAGTCGGGCATGTCTGCCCGACTCTCGACCTCTGCAATTGGCAGGCAAATAAGTGATGTCGGCAGACACGTCCTTAGTCAATATGCTTTGCATCGAATTATTACCCGAATTACTATTCTAATGAAGGACGGTGGCTCAGTTTAATTTTCCGGATAACTATTCCAATGAAGAAAGGCGATTCAGTTTTACAAGTTGACAAAGTCGTGCTTTTGGTCATCACTCCTGCTTACGGTTACTTACGGCTGCTTACCACTGTGATGGGTTCCATCATGATGGCTGATGTTGTGAGATCACCGTTTTGATAGATTCGAACTGTCCGGCTATCTCGAGCTATCGGATCCTTCGCGGAAACTCAAGGCGAGCCGATAACAGGAAATCATTGGAAACGCAGATTTTGGGTGTACCCTGACGAAATGGATAGTTACAGTGTGGGCCCTGCATGAACTCTGACAGCTTCAGAGCTTGACCTTATCCTGCTCCAATTAATTCATATATTCTGGGGCTCCTCCCGTCATAACTAATCGAAAACACGTACTCTGGGCGGTCCCTGACCCGGGGCAGAGAGGAGGCGGAGCTTTCGCGGACATGACACGACCGAAAGAAATGCAAAGCGGGCAACCGGTTCGGGGACGCTTTGAACCTCGCTCCTATGCTGCTTTGCATCTTAATTTACAGCCATGTCAGCGTCTGGAGATCAGGACAGAGACACCACGAATGTAGGCCAGTCACGACCCCTCTCAGCGCGTGGCGGTCACGCGGCTGGGTGACCCGCGCTGTTCTCAGCTAGCCCTCTGTGACATTGGCTCGCGTCCCTGCCCGTCCGTCCGTCAGTCACACGGCCGAGAGCCGCGCCACTTTCACCACGCCATTCAGAGGCCAGGCGCGTCCTTGTCCGCCGGTTAACCAGCTGACCGGCCGGCTCGCGGCGCAGAAGTCGCGCGCTCGAACGTCTCGCTGCGGAGTTGTTGTCATCTCTGCGGCGCCCGGGTTATATGTGACCCCCGCGTCAGAACGCCCTTTGACCCATCCCGCTTCCAGTTCCCCTTCCTCCGTCATGAACACGTGCCAGGGCAAACTCACAAACATAAGGCGGGCGTGAGCTGACCTGGCACAGTCCCCCACCCGCGGACCTCGGCCTACAGCCGTCAGGCTAGCCGAAGGTGCAACGAAGATTGCACCGCCACTCGCAGCTGGTCAGACGGGCCCGGGAGGGATGGAATGGATTGGACGTGGGCCCCGGACAGGTTATGGGTAGCTGAGCGGCCACGTGACTTCCGGCGTTAGCTGCCGGGAGGGTTCACGGTCATCTCCACTCGATAGGAGTGTCCAGCGAGACCCGTTGTTCGGGATCAGACGATTACGCCGCTGCAGTTCGGTTGCTGGGCGGAGTTGCGGTGATGGCTGATGACGGGAGCATTCATGCGATGCTTCTCGGTAGCCATTTCAGCGCCGGGCCCAAACCAAGATTGCTACTCAGGGAGCACTGCTAACGCTTACCTGCTGACTTTGCAAGACCGCCTGACGGGCGGTCTTACAAAGGAAGGTGGACACCGGTTCAGCACCGGACTGCGTACAGTGTGGGACTGTCGTGCAACGCCTAACGTTGGACAGAACGCCCAAACTATACCTCAGATCACACGGCATGCTGGCCAGCGCGCGGATCCAGATTTTCGGCGTCAGCGGCTGACGGGGGTGGGGGCTCAATATACTAAGCGAAAATCTGCGCTCAATCTCCGGGCCCGCAGTCCCTATGCGCGCCGCGCCATCATTCGGAAAGACCTCCCCGGCGCGCAGGGGGGGGGGCGCCCAAGCGCCCCTGGATCCCGACGCTGCCGGAGAGCTGCATTGCCCCCTGGCGGCTCTATGTCCGCCTCGAGCCTGACCCGGTGTTTCCATTTCACATTCCTCGATCACACCTTTGCAGCCGGCCATTGGCTCGGAGATGACCCAGACGGATAGTTTATTGACCTTTCGAAATTGCCTGATCGGCAGAGTACAAAGACGTGTAGATCGGATGCCGCCCAACCTCAGGCCTGTTGCAAATGGAGATCGAACCCGTCACTCAATTGTGCCACTGTTGTGGCAGTGTGGGCAAAATATTTTGCTCCGTCCTGGACACACGCATAGCCCATGCAGCTGAACAGCCGATGACAACTCGCATGCCCTAGGTCGTCTGTGGTTTTGCCTGTAGTTCTCGATCACATTCGGCCGGTTAACAACAAGCTTACTCGTTTTACGGTTCCCTCCGGCCTTGTTTCATCCACTACGAGCATAGCATAGTTCTGTAGAGAAGAGACAGCAGGACAATCGAAGTTGGCGATAGGCAGATATATGTGCATTTTCACTCAGGGAAACCTGCGCGCAGTGTAGCGCATAAAACGGACTGCACAGGCGCTAGTGCGACGAAACTTGTGAGATCTGAGGCCCTCATGCTCCTCCCTCCAGTCTCCGCATTCCTCATTTGGGCTGAATTCGGCGCGCGACTCGGCGTCTGAAGCACGCGTCCCAATTAGGCAGTGTCCGGGCAGGTACCTTGCACCAGAAATCGTGGCCTTCGCTCGTCACACGTGAATCTCATCCCGCAGACTACACAGCTGTTGGTTTTGCCACAGCATTCACCGTTCTCGTGTCATTTCTTCCTTTCACAAGTTAAACTCTTCCTTAGCTCGCCCGAGTGGTATATTTTTTCCGCTGCCGTAGATCAAGATGCTCTTATAGACAGCCGAGCTCGCCTCTATCAGACCCGATACGACCCGAAACGTTGCACCCGCTGCGGTGCCAGCCAAGTGCTAACCGCGACTGTGAGAAGTAAACCCCTTTTACACTCTGAGCATGGACCTCCGAAAGGTCTCAACCCCACTCTCACCATGGGTGGAGCCAGACCGCTGCAAATTGATTCGTATTATTTGTTTTGGAAAGCTACTTACATATCGTTTTCGGCATGGTTACATAAAACGCTGAGCTTTGTGCTTTTCAGTGGCGAGCATGTGACCGTTGCTTTACCTGCTCTTTAAAACATTCCTTTGTTAATTGCTTGATTTGAAGTGGTGCCTTATCCATCCACAAGTAACGGCGACAAAAACGCTGATTATGATGCTTCTAGCTTACTTGCAGCGGTGTTTTACACTCGGCAATAATGATAGCCACGTTCGTCACACTGATCGCCGGATAAGACGTACCCTTTTTCTGCCTCGCTAACCATTCAATTTGCTGACCACACATGCCGGAGCTATAGGTGGCTGCCCCGCCGGAACCTCCAGTGATTAATTATCTGTCCTCACGACACGTTCAATAATAACAGCCCTGCCACTTACAGGCCAGGTAAGTACCGAGTACCATAGACGAAGTCATGCCTCACGCTCCAGTGACGTTAGTAAAGCTAAGTCCGATTGGCAGTGTCTCTTACATCGGTCGCCTCGATACCGATGGCTTAGGATTCGTGTCCCCCTGTAAGACGGAATTCGTTGTCGTGCACCGACGGCCTTTGCACCCGGTCTGCAAGGTAACATTCGCGGATTATACACGCACTGGCCTCGAGACTGTGTCCGTTCCGTTATTGTTTACGTTCACTAAGCTGGTCTGTCAGGCTGAGCAGGACCGGCTCGTCTGATGGCGGCGGGGCGGCGGCGGCGGCGGCGGCGGCGGTGGCGGGGCGGCGGCGGAGGCGGCGGTGGCGGGGCGGCGGCGGAGGCGGTGGCGGCGGCACTGGCGGAGGTGGCGGCGGCGACGGTCCCTGCGGCGCCAGCCCCAGCGGTACCGGTGATGACGAGGGGAGGGGAGGCAAAAGACTGGCTTTCGAGGAGATGCTATTTCCGACATGGTTACGTCTCGGTCACGACGGCGCTGTTTGATCCGGCATTGCCGCGACATCATAGCATTAGAGCTATCTCAGATCTCGCTGCTCAAGAAGCGAGAAGTACAATCAACTTACCCTCTTCTCCAAAGCTGCGATTTGTATGTTTCGACAAATTAAACGACATTCTTAAAATAAGTATCCATTCGCGGTAGAGACGCTTTATCATAATACATTATATATTAGCGGAGGTTGTGGAATCTCTCTGTCAGGAAAAATGCATCAATGTTAAATGTGAATATAATGATTGCAAGCCGTGATGCATTATTGCAGTCAGCAATAATGCAGTCAGCCGCGAATTAATATTTATGCCGTTATTTTCTGATAACTGGCCAGACCGATACCACCCCACCCTGTTCAATTTCGTGAGAAGCCCACCACCAGGTCTCGTGATCGCAAGCCACAGCCACATTTGGACGCGTGACCCACCACCAGGTCTCGTGATCGCAAGCCACAGCCACATTTGGACGCGTGATATGATTCATATCGCTGTGTTTTGTGCTGAAAATAGTCTTGCACTGCTCCAGATTTGGTCGTCGAGCGGTTGGTCGGTAGAAGACACCGCTGTTCTAAGATTTCTAACTTGGCAAGCCGCAATTCGAGGTCGGTGACGTCATCATTACTTCATCAGAGTGTGACGCCTCTGCCGTGATTTAATACGATTAAGGTGGAACTTTGTAATCGTATGTCAAAGCTTCACGCAAAACTCTGCTAAGAATCTGCCGGAACAGGGATTGTTAACGCAAGATTACTCATTAGCGTGCGTTATACTGACAGACACAACGCGAGATGACAACTGGTCTGGTCACGTGACTGTCAGATACCGTGACCTCACTGTCAGGCATCCGGCTGACGTGTGGCAGACTTGTGATAGACGTGTGGCAGACGATGGGACAGACGTGCGAGCAGACGTTGGGAGCCAGATCGTGCGGCCAGACGTGTTGGGCAAGCGTGCGACAGACGTGTGGCAGACGTGTGGCAGACGTGTGGCAGACGTGTGGCAGACGTGTGACAGACGTGCGGCAGACGTGTGGCACCCTTTTGGCAGACGTGTGCAGACGTGTGACAGGTATGTGGCAAACATGTGGCAGACGTCAGACTGGCGCCCGTCAGGCGGAGACGGTGTCGAACCCTGCAACGGTAACAGTCACTCGACGGATCCCTTCCCTCCCCTCCCCGGAAAAGGTACTGGAGATGGAGCAGGATTACGTGTCAGCTGAGTCGGCGGCGCCATCAGCTGCCCGTGCCTACAGCCCCAGATCTGCAGGCACCGCCTGGTACCGGGCGCGGAAATATCGATAGCTTAGCAGCGGAGTCCAGGCAGATCATATCGGGCGCTGGAGCAGGGGATAGCGCAGGTTTTGCATGCCACTGCCGCAGTGCGCCAGCGCTGTTCGTAGAAATGTAAACTAGCAGGTCCTTGGGTCTCCAGAGGCATATCGCAGAATCGCAGAACACTACCCAGAGTGGAGGGTAGTTCGCGTGGTAGTCACCCATGAATCATATTCAGACATCGAATAGATACTAGAAAACGGAGAAGGGGACACTCTCGTCATCTTGAAATTGTTGAATGATCAGGCTTTGCAATGCAGTATCGACTATGGGATATATCTTATCGATTCCATCAATTACGCGCCTGCAAACCGACCGCAGCCGCAAGGTTATACGAACCAATATATTTCCGAGAACTCACTCACTCCCGTTTTCCTCATTCTGATGTTTTCTCTGATCTTGCGAATATTGCGACTTGTCCAAAAAACAGCTGTTAACCTGTTTACACGAATTTCCTGATTTAATAACATCAGAATGTCTGGAGCGCAGCTGTTCTGAACCGGCCTTCATCGTGATTAGATGGTGTGACCCGAGATCGCTGCGAGTTAGTTAGGTGCACGATATGCCAGTATCAGCGATAATACAGCGCTGCGCTTTGTAATGCGCCAACAACAAACCACCAATCCAGTGCAACACATACCTGCCTACGGATACCCTTCATCACAGCTCAGCCACGCCCCTTTCATATAAATCATACACGCGACACGTGAACAGTGTCACACTGTCACGCGTCGCACGAGTAACATTCCCGCATTCTTCTGAACTGATTCATTCTCACTTCTCAAACGCACCTTCACCGATCGTATGACTCCTCCTGAATGAACTCCGCTCAAATCACACGGAGCACAGAGCAGTTCCGCTGATGAGATGAGCTCGACGGGAGTGCTTGGTCGAGTGCGTGCTCCCGGGGAGTCCAGTGGTGGACGCGGCGGGAGTGTTCCCTCTCCGGGAGGTACGCTGGTGGTCCCAACAGCAGCGGCAGAACAGGCCGTACTAGAATAGAGCTGCCTGGCCTCCCGCTGTTCTGGCCGTGTTTGGCCATGCCTCGGATGTTACTGCGAATTGTGTCAACTTACAGACATTGTAGACAGGACGAGTGGTCGCAAAATCAATCTCTCTTCTCTTATTCCCTCCTCACGCTCTTTCTTCTTCTCTCTCTTCTCTCTCTCTCTCTCTCTCTCCTCTCTCTTCTCTCGTCTGCTTCTCCTCTTCTCGCTCTCTCGCTCGTCGTCGCTCTTCTCCTCGCTCCTCGCTCGTCTCTCGTCGCTCTCTTCGTCTCTCCTCGCTCTCTCTCCTGTTCTCGCTCTCTCGCTCTCTCGATCGTCTCTGCCCTTTCCGTCTCCTCTCATCTTCTCCTCTCCTCTCTCTCTCTCTCTCCTCATCTCTTCTCCGCTCTCTCTCTTCTCTCTTCCTCTCTCTCTTCTCTCTCTCTCTCTCTTCTCGCCCCCCCCCCCCCCCCCCCCCCCCCTCTCGTCCTCTCTCCCTCTGCCCTCACCTCCCTCTTCTCCTCTCTTCCTTTTCTCTCCTCTCCCGTTCTCCCCTCTCTCTCCCTCCCGCCCATCAACTCTCACCGTCTTTAATTCCCTGCTTCTCTGTTTTCTATCGCTTTCCTCCCATTATTCCCCATGCACGTCTATATGTGAACAGAGGTGGCTCACCGTTAGGGCGTTCTCCTCCGCTGTGGCCATGATGTATGGAGATCAATGGATCACCTCTGACGCACGGAAATCGCGGTCGATCAGCATGCTAATCGGCAGGCTAAAGCAAAGCGCGGCCTTGGTCCTCTGGCCACGGTCTTCCCACGCAGGACTACACCCACTACCTGAGACACTGGCTGGCGGCGGCGCTGAATTTCTCGGATACAGTAGGAGCGCTTTGTTGGAATCAGTGTCGTATTGCTCTTCCGGGCTTGCCTGGCGTTTTTTATCTTCAAAAGTCGACGTTTATGTCTTCAAAGGGTGCTGACAGACACAGTAAAAGAGTCTAATCTCCCACACCAAAATCACCAGTCACCTACCGTATTAGTGGGATAGCCATACCTGTGTTGGTCTAGGCAGATCAGTTGGTGTCATCAAAACGACATTTAATAGCCGTCGTGACCTTCACCTTTCTAGAAGTCATCCTTACTCTCCTGTGTAGGGACACTTGATGATGGCAGGTGTATGTATAACCACGCGGTGCTCACCATCAAGCCTCGCCCTCGCCATGGCATGATACAAAATATGCTCAGGATATACGGCCACCTCAAGTAAAACTCCCACGCAGGGAAGGGGACAGTGGCGTACGTATCAGCCCTCGTAGCACATAACTTTGTCACAACGTCATGGCAACGTTGACGTCATGACAACGTTCATACGACGTAATTACGTCCTAATGTCAACGTCGTGAAAGGTAACTGTGGTGCTAATACGAGGGAGGTTCATGCAGGTTCCACGAGCTTGGTCCCTTTGGACCGCGAGACGCTCATCAAAGCTGGCGCCCTTCACAGTTGACGGCGCCACTCTTCGACAGGACGCGCCAAAATTGAAATGCATGACGAGCTACGCGCGGAGAGCAAATTTGCAAATGTGGCACCTGCAAATTTTTAGACAAAATTAGCTGGTCGCCCACTGTCGATCGGGTGGCCATCAGGCAATGACCGTGGTCTTTGCGAATTATGCCACGCCATGAAAGGGAAATGAAGCTGCTACAAGTCACGCGGTCAAATCGTCGTCCCTAAAAGGCTCATGTCTATTTTAAAATACCATACACCTTGTTAAGTCTTGCAGAAACATTTATCGGTTGAGGGGAGGCGAAATATCTTTAAAGAAGACTGAGAAGATAGTTCAACTGCCACTACAACTTAAGCTGCTTCACATCTGTATTGTGACAAAATGATTAATGATTAAGCTCAGAGCTGCTGGAGACAGACACAACATGACAGACACAATGTCAGGAAACTCTCCGTCAAGCTATTGCCGAGCACATAATGCAGAATATCTTATCTACGATATAGCATTGGTTATTTTTTTCCGGGCAAAATAAAGTGCCAATGAATGTAAGCGTTACTGGCACATAGCAGTTTGATTTTCACAAGAAATGTCAGGTTTCCTTCGATGGCATTGAGTGAGAAGGACCATACCTACCTGATCAATAAGATCATATTTATATTTTGCAACGTAGCCACACATCACGTCAACGCTGAACAGCATTAACGTGATAGAACCCTGTGATATAATTTGGTACACATCTGCTACCAGGCGCGGATCCAGGGGGGCGCTTGGGCGCCCCCCTGAGCCGGGACTTTCCTATGGCGCGCCCGTAGGGCGCGCCGGAGAGCGCAATCTTTGTAATTGCGCGCCCCCCTGACCGAAATCCTGATCGCGCTGCACATAAGCAGGATTAGGTACGGAGCCTGAAGGCAAGAACACGTGTTTTATCACTGAGCAAAATAGCATTAAGCTCCACCTCATAAACAAAACTCCTTTACGCTACTTTTACATGTCATTTGTTTGTGCCAGGATGACGTGGCTTGGTTCGGTTACCTAGTTACTGAAATGAATCTGGCGTGCCATATCATTCCTCCCACGTAAATGCAATGCACAGTCACGCGGATTTACAACAAAGAGTGTGCCGACTCTTTTTCGCTATGGCATTAAGCTCCATTCAATTTAAGCGCTCATTTTTCATATCTCAGAAGCATAACTATTGTCTCCAGCAGTACTCCGTGTGAACGACATGCGCAGCTAAGTGCCCAGAATGACGGCCAAAACAAACCAGCTTCTGTCGACGCCAATTCCCAGGCTTCGTGATTGTTAGCGTTATGGAAATGAGCACGTTCACTCGTGATAAAGTTCCATTCAATTTAAACGCTAACTTGTTATATCTTAGAAGCCCAACTTTTGTCTCCAGTAATACTCCATGTGAACAGCATTAACGCTGCTAAGTACCCAGAATGACGGCCAGAACAAACCAGCTTCTGTCGACGCCAATTCCCAGGCTTCGTGATTGTTAGCGTTATGGAAATGAGTACCTTCACTCGTGATATCACTGCTGATGTCTAACATCCGACATGCCTCGCGACGTCTTGTTTAGCTTCGCTGCAACGTCATACATCGGACGCAGCGGCAGTTTTTGTTTGCAGTTATGTTTTCGTTATGGTTCGACTCGTGCATTACCAAGTCAACACGCTGCACAAACCAATCACGTCACTGTCATTGCCTTTTTGTTCGGAAGTACTGGCTGCAAACAGAGCTCGTGTCCCCCTGGTACACGGTACTGGTGCGATCTTCCTGCAGATACGAGGCACCTGGGCGGCGTCCGGCGGCGTCCGGCGCCGGGTCTGTCCCCGCCGCGCCACGTGTGTCGCCCGTGCCGCGTGCGCCGCGTGTGTCCGAACAGGATCCGCTCGGCTGCTGCCATTTGCGGCTGGAGCGACACGAGGACAGTGGCCTGCAGACCATGGCTGCAGTCTGTGTTGGCTGTGTTTACACTGCACGGTCCGGTTCACTCCTAACCCGATGTCCGGTCTGTCCACAGGGTGCGGCGCGATGAGGCTGTTCCGGAGGCGGGGGCCCGACCCGGCCCCGCAGCTCGTCAGCTTGGCGCCGCTGAAGAGGGAGAAGGCTGCCGTGTCCAACGGACCGGCTCTCTCCACCGTCTCCACCAAGTCCTCGCCGTCACCGCGCCGCGGCAGCGACGACCCCCTCAAGAAAGGTGCGTGACCCCTTCCACAGCGCCGAACGGGTAGCGTTGTTATACACAAATGTTCGGTTGAGTCGACATTGGAAATGGGCAGCTGAGTTCGCATGGCGAATTCGCAGTGCAGTTGTGCTGTGTGGGTTGGTGGTATGTCGTGCTCATGTTTGCAGCCTGTCTTTGCGGATGAGTCACTCACCTGTCTGGCTGACCTTGCCGCGATGGGGGATGTTGATAAGCAAACACGGGAGATTATGGCTATGCGGAACTGTATGGAGTATGCCTGCCGTTCCGAGTATTTCCGGAGAAAATGGAGACGATCAAGCTGGTATTGCACTGGGATTGTTTTATACATATTTGCTATCAATTCGATGTATTTGTCCGATAAATGCAAAAATGTCGATTCATTGTAATCAGGGAACAATCACACTGATTGTCGCATCGTGGGACAGCCATCACGACGAAACCTTGATGGCGTGCGGATATAAGCCCGCATATCAGATCCTTACGTCCCTGATTAGTGACGATCTTTGCAAACACCTCTTACTGTCAACAAGCAGTCACTTGCGAGTTGCGAAAAGAGTCGTAAAGCCCTTTGTTGTAAATCCGCGAAATTCAATCTTTTGAACTGTCGGCGTCGCCTGGTGTGATTACAAAACGCCGACACATGAATCTGCTGTCCAAAACATCGCTGTTTGAATATGGAGAATCAGTGGTGGCACATGTGGCTGGCATCGCTGCTGTCAGCCTCCTCATGTCTTCTCTATCAGAGCTGATTAATCCGACAACAGCGGTCCTAGCCGCTGCGGATGCTCACTTTGGACACAATTCAGAGTTATTGCTTACTAATAATAGATCTTCCTTTGCCTGTACTAACGGCTCTGACTGGATCGGCCATATATTCACGTCTCACGCCCGGCCTGCAATCGATCTGATCAGCGAAGGACCCAGTGCACTGTGCACTGTGCACACTGCTCGCGCAGTTCGTGCCGAACAGGAACGGTATTAACCTGATAAGCGCAGGAAACGCGCACAGCCATCCGCGTTCCACTCATAACTGGTCACACTCAAGGCGACCTGACCAAATATGGCCGAAACCTGCACGTACAGCACGCATAAAGGTAACTGGACACGCGCCTACTCGTCCAATGCCATTCGGGTTGTTCAAACTAACACCAACTGATGCACTTATTTTTAGTTGCACTAACCTGTATTAATTTAAAATGACAATTCGACATTGTCGCTGAAAATGTTGTCTCAATGGCGTTTTAAATCAAAACATGTATTGCCTAAATTGACAGAGAAAGGGGTCCCACAATGTCGGACGACTAAAAACACTACACAATAGCCGAGAGAGGGTCACACAACAAACTTTCCCAGAGATCGACTAATTACTTTTCCTATCTATCGAACGATCAGACCGGTTCTCTTTGAGTGACTTGACTAACGTTCTAACGTAATGGTTGTAGAATTACTTCGCAGCGTGACTTGCGGTTAAAGCGACATCGTCCTCACATATGGCTTGTAATGGCTTTGTTCATGAAAAAACTCTCGATTCGCTTACGACATTTTGCCGTAATTGTATTGCTATGGTATATTGTTGTGGAGAAGTGTAGTCATTGGGTGAAAGGAAACACTCAACGTCGAGCTAATGGGATATGGCTGCATTGACTAAGTCATGACTCAATACATTGGTGTAGCCTTGTAGGTATGAACAGCACGGATACATATATACAATCTCACTCCCAACTCCTTGACCTTTTGTTCTATTCCTCCCCCCCTTCGATTTTTTTCATACAAATCCTCGATGCATGTAATTGTTCTGGTTCCAGACGACATTATAAAAGTACCCGGATGCATACCATGCACGCTGTCAATGAAGTAGGTAAAGTAGGTCAATAAGTTATCCATAAGGTTATAAAAGTACCCGGATGCATACCATGCACGCTGTCAATGAAGTAGGTAAAGTAGGTCAATAAGTTTTCCATAAGGTTCCCATTTTTCGAAGACCACTTCCAAATATTGTCAGCAATGCATATAGCTCCCAACATTCCGATGAAATATTATTTAAATTAATGCATCGATAAGTTCTGAACAGATAATCATGAAAGCTAACTATGCCACAGAACTATAGTATAAAACAGATCTATATTATATATTTTTTAAGCCTTTACATGAGTGACCCTCCCTCTATCCAATGCCACGCACTTAATTTACACACTAAAGAGGAATAAAAAGAGACAAGTCGCGCACTCACTCTAAAAGAAAAACAAAATATAAAATTGAATTATTTCCCTTGAGCGTTAAGGTTCTGTTAGGGCAAGTAATTGACTCTGAAAGCCTATTGAGCAAAAGAGCGAAAGGTGTGGTTGTCTCAATGGTTTAGTAGATGGGGAAATCCGCGCACCCGGGCGGAGACCGAAATTCGGTTCAATAATCGAGCTTTTCATGCGTTCCTCGAACCCCACCAGCTAAGCAGCTGTTGCTGATGGTCCTTGAAGTCACGGCTAATTTATTGCCTTAATTATACATGTTACTATTAAATGAAAATCAACATATCTTGACTGGATTATCACACCAATACCATACACAATTAACCATACAATAAACATACATATGTACACAAATACATACTCAATCTATCTCGCAGGTCCCATAACCTAAGTTAATGCAAATTGTATAGTAAGCTACACTTGTATATATGTTGCACTAGCACATACATACAGGTATCTTGTGATGAAAAATTGTATAATTGTTTAATTTATCATGTTGAATACATTGTAAGTTATTTATTTGTTGCATACCCACATTGTGAGATTATTACCTCATATTTCTGCATCATATTTATTTGTTGCATACCTACATTGTAAGATTATTACCTCCTATTTCTGCAACTTAAAATTGATAAACGTATAATTCACAGCACATTGTGCTTAGTCATGAATTATATATTTGTATTACATAATGCAATCGTTACTAAACGTAAGATTATAAAGTTTATATGAGAAAGGTTCATTGATAGAGTCGTAATGATATTGATAGAGTCGTAAAACTAGAAAGAATCCTCAGCCCACCACTGACTAGTCGTGTTCTGTTCCAGAGCCGTCCACATGGGGCCGTCGTGTCGGCAGTCGACTCTCCAAGCTGACCCGCTCCATCAGTACGGAGCAGCTGAGCGCGCCATCTCTCGGCCGACGCAAGTGGACCGTCTCCGAGGAGCCGGACGAACTGACCAAATCAGCCACTAGGGGCGCCACCAGCGGCTCGCGGACCCTGAGTCGGCGGCCGGCGGCCAGCAGGCGGTCCGGAGACCGACCCTCCTCCTGCAGCTCAGGGAGCCACTGCCTGTCCGGCTCCGGCTGCGGCTCGGTTGGCACCGCACCCAGGACTGGCAACGCCGTGAAGCGCAGCGTGAGCCTGTACCGCAGCGCGTCCACCAGCCAGCTGAACATGCCGCTGGAGAGGTCTGACTCAAGCGGAGGCCGCTCGCCACTCTCCGAGCTGGACATCTGGGGTCCGGGCGGGGGGTTCTCAAACTGCTCTGACACGGCGTCCACCAGGAGCACGAAGTCGGCGCGGCACACGATGGCCCGCCTGCCCTCGCTGCCAGAGGGAGAGGAGACGATCAGCAGTGAGGTGCGCAGGAGACGCAGAGCCGCCGCCAAGGAGTCTCGTCCCCGGAGTCACGACGGCATTCTGAAGGACTCACACACGCTCAACCGTAACTTCCAGAAGTCCAAAGCCAGCAAGAGTGCCGCAGCGAGTGATATCCGGCAGAGTGGGACAGGAGGACGCCACTCCGTGCCGCGCAGCGGCGTCACGCACACGGCCGAGGCTGAGGCGATCCTTCCGGACAGTGTCCACGGCTCTAACTTCGCCTGGAAGCCTCCACCACTCAGCCACGGCTGCTCCAACGAAAGCGGCTACGACAGCGACAGCGGACGTCCCAGTGACGGATCGCCAGGAGGTGGCGGCAGGTCGACCCTACGGCTCCACTTCACCGGAGCTTCCAGCGCAGGTCGGCTCCACGGCCTGGCCAACGGCCCCTCGGTGAGGCACAACCGGCACTCCGCTGACAACCTGCTGCACGTGGCTGGCTCGACATCGCGCACGACCGACTCTGAAGACGACGAACTGGACGCCATCGAGTCACCGTTCGCTTCGGAGAACAACGATACGATCCTGCGTCAGCCGAAGACAAGTAAGCAGGGCACTTCGAGAAGCTCTCAGTCACCGGGACAGCGGGAAGGCGTTCGGGCCGGCCAGGGCAGGCACGAGGCGGGGTCGAGGCAGCCGCAGAAGACGCGACACAGGTCACCGAAGACTGTGCCCGAGACGAGCGAGACCTCGGCGTCCACTCAGACATCACTGCCCTGGGACTGCAACGTGTTCATCGACATGTCGGCGGAACAGGACGGGATGTCCATGGAGTCGTTCGTGGTCGCAGAGGACCGGCAGCGGGAGGCGGGAAGGCTGAGTGATGAAGTTCGTCGTGCTTATCCATCGGAAACGCTGAAGAAGCGCAGATCGGGGCACCACGAGAGTGGCAGGGCGAGTACTTCCCACTATCCTGAAGCGACCAGAGGGCACAGCCCCCACCATTCAGAAAGGGGCGGAGGCCATAGCCTGCACCAGAGAGGCACTAGTTCGCACTATTCCGACACAGGAAGACGACTCAGCCCTCACTATCCGGATACCGGGAAGGCTGGAAGCCCACACTACATGGACGCAAGTCGAGGATACAGCTCATTCCACATCGAACTCACTCATGATAGAAATTCTCGGCAGCACGATGGCGGAATCAGCGGCGATCATCACCCTTCTGACTCCACCCGCGGCCGGCGGAGTCCCCACCGTCTTCAGACGAGGGACGGGCACAGCGCTCACCACTCCGACCAGAGCGGAACGATGAAGCGCCAGCGCCGGAAGCCCATCATCGCCTCTGACATCCGACCCGCCCTCCACGGCTACTCGGGTCACGACTCGGCCAGCCACCGCGCCAAGACGCCGTCCGAGTCGCGGCGATACCGGGACCACTCGCAGCCGCGCTCGGTCGCTCGGTCGGAGCCGGGCGGCAGCAGTCGCTCCCCGACCCCGACCCGTCGCTCCGACCCGGTCGTCAGCCGGGGTGCCCTCTCTCAGCTGACCCGGCACGGGGAGCTGGAGACCGGCTCCGTCCGACAGAAGCACGTCTCCTCCCGGCCCGGCCTGAGCGGCCGGCACCGGAACCTGTCTACTTCCTCCCACGACATCCGGCTCGGCTCCTCCCAGCTGTCTGTGCCACGCGAGGACACCAGGCGGAGCAGGAAACCTCCCGTGCAGACCGACTTCGATCCGCGGCGAGATAGGCTGTCCGCGCTACCGCTCGATTTCGGTCACCGAAACACCCGTCTGGAGCCACCTCCGCGAGACACGGAGAGAATCACGAGACACCCACCGCACCACCCTGCCGAACACACCCGCTACGCCAAGTCAGAGGCAGACTCGGACATCAGCAACAAGCAGTTTAAGCTGCTGAGGATCAAGAAGAGCTCGGCGGACACCCTCGGCATGTCCATAGCGATGAATTCCTCCCGGGATTACTACATTGCCGAAATGGATCATCGAGGAGCGTTAGCCAGGTTCGTAAATTTATGTATAGCAATGCAAGGCCTTAGGGCTGACATTACTGGCTGTAAGCTAGCTGTTAACATAAAGGCGTGACTTCATTCGCGGATGTCATCCTTGACGAGTGACGCCAACGTTATTTATTTGATCATATCAGAAAGGTCATGTGTTGGCTGATGACGCTATTTACAAGCAAAAGTGGGAGAGTAAAAACGGATTAGTGCATAGCAGTGAAGCTCAGACAAGTCACAAGGATGATGCCATATCACCATGACCGGGGGTGCAGGATCTTATTCAGACGAAAGTCTTCAGCCCCTCAGTCCAACTCTTTTCAAATATAAGTCAGTTATTTTATTCAGCCGTGGTTGTGATATGCCGATATGGAAGGATATGAGTTTAAAAAAAAATATATAAGGAAACGTAATTCAAGATGGCACAAATCACTTGATAAATTGATTAGGTAGCCTAGGCTTATCGTACCCAAATCCAGCCCCTAACTTGTTTTGTTTAACTACGCTGTTTTGTTTAACTAGTGACATGTGTTTCATACTTTTCAAAACTACGACACGCCAACTTAACTACGCCCGTGACTACGCCAGTGACTACGCCTTAACTACGCCAGTGACATACTTGTCAAAATTTGCATACATTTTAGTTGATTATGGCTATTCGGTTAGTGCGGCTTGATCTATGCCAAAGATGAAGAACATGCGGGATGTTTCTAATTACATACACGAATTTTGCATCCGTTCTGAAAAGCGTCGTGCCTTATTTCAGGGACGGCCGGTTCAAGGTTGGTGACGAGATAGTGAACGTGAACGGCCGCCGTCTGCGCGGCTGTGCCCTCGAGTCGGTGCTGGACGTGCTGCAGGACCCGTCGCCAGAGCTGGACATCGTCATAGCGCGCGCTCCACCAGACCGGCTGCAGCACGAGCCAGCCGGCCGGCCAAGCACGTGTGGTCATCTCTGTGCGCGGCACACGAGTGGCGCGGCCAGCTCGCCGACGACCTCGACGATCCGACGACGATACTCGCTCGAGTACCAGCCGGCACCGGCCGGAGCCGTACGACGCCTCCGAGGCCGAGGAGTACCCGCGGCCCGAGTCCAAGATGTCCGGCACGTCCGATCTGTCCCTGGTGGGCTCCCAGTCGCCCTCACTGGCTAAGTATCTGGTGCGGCGGCGGCATGGACAGAGATCAGGCAGGTCATCGTCAGGGGCGGGCACGCTGCGCCGACCCAAGTCGCTGGCCACGTCCGTACTGACGCTGACGTTTGAGAAGGGAGCCGGCAGGAAGAGCCTGGGCTTCAGCATTGTCGGCGGCAAGGATTCGCCCAAGGGTAGCATGGGCATCTTTGTCAAGACGGTGTTCCCCAACGGGCAGGCAGCTGATAAACTCGTGGAAGGTAAGTGCATCAACAGTAGATATATGCTATCTCTGTACATACACTATGGATCTGCCCGTTAGTTGGTATAATAATGGCATGTAATGTTACAGTGTTACATTTAGATGATTATGATGATTAGGGCTTTAGGGTGCAACGACTACTTGCGGGCATTTGGCACCCATCGGTGTAACATTAGCCGTCAAAACTTCACTTGGCAGGCTCTAACTTGAGCAAGTGCTTTGTAGTACTTAAAATCAGTCGATACATGGACTTGTCGCGATTGTTCTCAATCCTACTTAGCTTCTATTCAGGTCAGTATGATGATGATGATATGATTGGGGGTTACGACCTACCGGCGCCACGACTGCCATGGTTATATGAGGCCCAT
The DNA here is from genome assembly GCA_014673585.1 of Semibalanus balanoides. NCBI lineage: Eukaryota > Metazoa > Arthropoda > Thecostraca > Balanomorpha > Balanidae > Semibalanus > Semibalanus balanoides. The sequence continues at coordinate 73,121 of VOPJ01006972.1, read as the reverse complement.
ACGTCAGTATCATTTACTCACTGCTTTCCCATTGCAGGTGATGAGGTTTTAACTCTCAACGGTGAGAGTATGCAGGGACTGCTTCATAGTGAAGCAGTCACTCTGTTCAAGTCGGTGCGGTCCGGAGCGGTGACCTTGGAGGTCGCTCGGAGGGACCCCTCGGCAGTCAGCCGACCCTCCATCACCAGGTCAGTCAGGGTCAGGTCAAGAGAGGTCAGCGGGTTCAGGGTCAGGTCGTGTGAGGTCAGACTTACGTCCAAGGTCCGGCCGGGTGCATGTCATACCAGATGACATTATCAATTTTCCAAATCTAGGTAGGTAAGTATATTAACTGCGTAGGAAATCAGCATTTCCAATGTTACGCAGGAGCGGCGTCACCAGGGGGCCGGATGGGCAGTCTGTCGTCGGGCAGGGCAGAAAATATATATGTTTGCCCCCTGTCTCCATGTTTCAAAAAAGGTCCAATCTCGCAGACCCCATCTCGGAGGTCACAGGGGCCCCTGGAAGCCAGAAGAGTCCTATGGAGGTCAAAGCGGGTCTCTGCAGGCCAGAGGAGGCATCTGTAAGCCATAGGGGAGGTCAGAGGGGGATCTATGAAGGTCAGAGGTGGGCCCTTGTAGGCTAAAGGGGGTCCTATGGAGGTCAGGGGTGCCACTCAAGTTCAGAAGGGGCACTCTGGAAGCCGGAGGAGAGGTGAGAGGAGCGCTATGGAAGTTTAAGGCCCGTTTTCAAATAGAGGCCCCCTCTAAAATAGAGGCCCCTAAATTTCGACTTGCCCTCCCTGACACAAATCCGTGACGCCATCCATGATGTTACAGATATCATATTATACAATTCGCAATCCGAGTCCAGCGATGTATTCAGGGACTCTTATAATTAAATGCCTCTCAAATACCGCATTTTGGTTATTGGTGGGTTATGCCGAGTCGATCTCGCGTCGGCAAGGCGTTTGTGCTTGCCGGTGCTGCCAGCAGTGGCAGTTTGTCGAACTAAGTGCATTGACTTTGGCCACCAGGTGGCAGCCCAGTTTGGTACAAAGTACAGCACCTCTGATGGGTATTTGCGATGGCATGTCCTCGAAATATTTTAGGCCCTAAGCAATGAAAGTAAAAGCGGAGGACAATGGTGTAGGCAGCCTTCCCTGCAAACGCGAATCTCTTTGGCTTCTCGCTGCCTCTCTTGCATCTCTGCCTCTCTGTCTCTCTGCCTCTCTGCCCTTGCTCCCCTGCCTCTCTGCCTCTCATGCTCTCTGCTGCTCTGCCTCTTCTCTGCCTCTCTGCCTCTCTGCCTCTCTGCCCTTCTCTTGTCTTCTGCACTCTCTGTCCTCTCTGTCCTTCTTTGTTCCCTCTCTTCTCTCTCCTCTCTGCTCTTCTGCTCTCTGCCTCTTCTGCCCTCTTCTGCCTCTCTTGCCTGCTCTGACCTCTCTGCCATCCTCTGCTTCCCATCTGGCCTCTTCTCTCCTGGCTACTCTGCCTGCTCTCGCTTCTCTGTTCTCGTCTTTCGTCTCTCTTCTCTTCTCTTCTTCTCTCTCTCTCTCTCCTCATCTCGTCCTCTCTCTCTTCTCTCTCTTCGGTCTCTCGTCCTTGCATCCTCCTCTCTATGTTCTTCTGGCCTCTCTGCTTCTGTCTTCTGGCCCTCTCTGCTCTCTGCCTCCTGCTCTCTGCTGCTTGCCTCTCTGCCTCTCTGCCTCTCTGCCTCTCTGCCTCTCTGCCTCTCTGCCTCTCTGCCTCTCTTTGTCTCTGCCCTCATGCTCTCTTGGGTCTGCTTTAATGGGCCCTATCTGCCCCTAATGCTTTTTCCTGCCTCTCTGCTTACTAATATGTCTGACTCTCTGCTATAGCGTCTTTCTTTCCTGTCCCTCTCTGCGCTTTTCTGCCAGTCATGTCCGTATGCATTTAATCTCTCTGCCTCTCGTCCCTCACATTCTTCATATACATATACTCCTCCCCTCTCTCCGGCTCCGGTCACTCACAGCGTGACCGCATACTTGACGCTCCGTCTGGGCTTCACGGGGCTTTCAATGCTCCTCAGTCCTCGCTATCATCGGCCCGTCCGGCTTCAATCCGAGACGTTCGTCGTGCTCATAACCACCCTCCTGCGCTCGTGTATTCTCCTTTCGGTTCACGATTACGTCAATGAGCGTTTATCGATCCCGACGGCCGGTGTTATTCCTGTGTCGTCCAGTAGACCCTGCGGGCTCTCCGAGGTGGCTCTGCGGTGTCGCTGTGGCTTATCGCCGGGTTTCCGCTGGACGGTCAAGTTTCCAGCCAAATAGTTTGACTTTATTCAATCCAAAAGATGAAGCAGCCCGATATTCAGAGGCGATTGAGAAAATCCAGCTTGAAACCAGCATCAGACCAATAATTTCCCGCGGATCAGTATTTATAGCTGCTACCTTTTATGCTTTTACTGGCTTGTGAAAGAAATATAGGACAAGGAATTTATTGAAATCGTTATCTCTGTTCTAATGAATGACTTTCGTTTGTGATAAATAGTAGAACTTCAGCATTAAATGAGCAACAGATCGCCCTGAAACTATATTGTCGAACTCGATTGACGACGAATTCGTGTCGCTGTTCTCTGCGGTATCCCTGCAAATTAAGATAAAATCGCTATCTACAATGCGCTTTTGCAGTAATATAATAGTCCCGTGAACACTCGATGAATTATGCTCCCTCCTACCCCACCCTATCGCCCGATGCGGGTCTGTCTGAGGTCGGGGCGTGCTCCAGCATCACGACTGCTGTGATGGCTGCTCCGACATCACGACTCCCGTGATGAATGCCCCAATGCGCGCTGACATACCGACGCTGGTCTATATCCCCGCGCTAACGCTCAGTGACGTAACACTTTCTCTTTCTCAGTCACAGACACGTCCAATGGTGATTAACCTTTGTAGGCTATTAACTCAAATAACAGAGTTTGCACTCTGAAGGTCTGATTGTGGAATAGGGCGCATAATTACCTTTGATGTGGAACCAAATGACGAACATGCCCATGCGTGGTGCAGACGCCTCAATGCAGATGTTCGAGGTGGCAAAACGCGGATGCCATTGCCTCACCAGTCCCAGGCAGCTCCGCGCCGGAACATAATTGTTTAGCTATTACATTCTAACGCAGTGTCCTCCAACTGTGGTCCAAATTAATCCTTGGTAAATTTTGTTTAACACAGCGAGTGAGGACACAGCCAGACAGCATCGGTGTGTTTGTGCACTGGCCACGAGCCGATGTGATCGTCTGGCTACTGTTCACTAGCCTGAGTGTTCGTCTGTTCACTGTTCACGGCTCGGTGTGTTGTTGCTGTTTCAAACATGTTCGCGTTCGTGTGTTTCTGTTCTCACAGGCTTTGCGGTGTGTTAGTTCTGTTCACGTGCCTCTCGTTCCGTTCTCTCGTTCCAGTCGTACCTCCTCATCTCATCGTTCATCTTCCGTCTCTCTTCTCTGCTCTCGTCTCAGTACTCTGCTCTGGTCGCTGTTGTTCTCTGTTTCTCCACTGCTTCTGGATGCTGTATGTCTCTGTCTACATCTCTGCGCTCTCGGTTGTCTTGTCTTCGCTTCTGTTTCACTTAGCGCTTGGTGTGTTGTTCCTGTCATCGGCTCCGGTGTGTTGCTTCTTTCACAGCTCGGTGCTAATGTCCTTGTTTCACAGGCACGGTCGTGTTGTTCTTGTTCACGGTCCGCGCTGTGTTTCGCTTCTGTTCACGGCTCGGTGTGTTGTTCTGTTCACGGCTCGGTGTGTTGTTCTGTTCACAGCTCGGTGTGTTGTTCTGTTCACGGCTCGGTGTGTTGTTCTGTTCACAGCACGGTGTGTTGTTCTGTTCACGGCTCGGTGTGTTGTTCTGTTCACAGCTCGGTGTGTTGTTCTGTTCACAGCTCGGTGTGTTGTTCTGTTCATGTATCGGTGTGTTGTTCTGTTCACGTCTCACGAGCCGTCTGGCTGACTGACGTGTTCGATGAAGGCTAACGGACCGTCGCCGTGCGTGGTCGCCTGCGCGGTTCTCACACGCCCGTTCCGTGTCCGCTGTTTCAGACAATCGATGTCTAAGTCTTGTGATAACCTGCTGAGCGCTCAGCAGTGAAAATCAGCAGGCCGAGGACATGTGGTACTGCCTTGGGAAACGCCACCAGGGTGAAAAATGTACGTTCATCGGACGGAACAAAGGCGCGGTGATTTGATTGCTCATAAAAAGACACCAGCCATCAGCCGTGAAGAATGACATCATCATCAATGGCTTGATTACTCTCTAGGAAGACATCGTATTGTTCTATTTTTGTGCTGCTTCCTAAATATCGGTGGATGGTTTAAATGACTTTTTAAGGTAAACAAATAATTTAAGTAATGTTTTATTCAAATTAATATGAAAATTGAAAGACATTTGTTCGAATATCAAAATGAAAAAGTCAGAGATTTGTTTTTGCTAATCATTGTAATGAAGATCTATGTATAGAAGTATCAATAAAGCCTAATTTTGAAACAAGTTCTTGGTAATATTCGAGGAAAGGTTTTTCAATTAGCATATTAATCTGTCTGCATGTTCCTTGCACAATCACCGATAAACCTAATATCTATGTTTTCTTCGAGTTGTGTTTGTACTTTGTATTTAAAATCAGAACCACGGTCTTGTTCCTTGTGTGACTGAGGAGTATCTAATTCTTGTGCGAATTATTCAATGTTCTCTTGCTGGCGACATGACATATGACGGCGCTGTGAGGCGTCTATTCTCCAGGTCGTTAATGTGTGACCGTTTGTGTTTTCCAGGTGTGCGGTCCTGACAGACAGTCTGACAGGCCTGACAGACTGCTCAGATGCCGGGAAAGAACAGCTCTGCCACCGTCACATGACGGATCAGCGCCATCCAGCGGCCACTGCCAGGAGTGGGTGAATCAGGCTCAGCAGCCACTGGCTACGAGTCTGTCACGGCAGAATGTATGCTGCTGGTTCGATGTCGTGAGCAGAAACGGAGCGCAATCACTGTCTGTGAAGTTCGTGTGTGATTGCGTCGTGTTTGCGCTGCCTATTCAGACGAGGTGCACGATTGACTGTGATCTAGAACAGAAGATTACGATGATGAGATGATCTCAACACAATCATATGTATGGCTTATACGTGTCTGTTAATAATTGTGAAATGATTCCAGATGCTTTTATTATATGTGCTTTTGTATGCGCTTTCAGTGAAAGATAATGTTTGTAGCCTCTTCGACTAGTTTGGATCATCATACTGCATCAATGTGACGGTGGTAAAGTAACGTTCATCAATTTTGCGACCAACATATTGTATGTGAATAGTCGGTTGCTGTATTTTCTTGTTGACATAACCCTGTGTGTGTCTGCAATCGTCACTTGCTGCAAACTTGTATAAACAAAAGTGTCACCAAAATACATGCAATAATATTATAATATTATAACTGCGGACGCTTACTACACTTTTACGTCCAGTGTTTACGCTTTCCAATTTTTTAACTACCGAATCACCGCACATTTATTTTAGGCATGAGGCTCACAATTACATCATCATTAGTTCGGCATCATCTGGCCTCCGCCTCAGCCACACGCATCTGACGATCACCTCAGCACCGCCACAACATCAAAGTGAAACGTCATCTCGACCGAGGGCTGTGAAACCCCCGCTGCGCCCGCCCCGAAACATTAGAGCACGCTCGTCAGATGATTAGTCCACGCCGCATTCATTCGAACCCCATACCCGCGCCCGGTCACCACAACATTTCTATCTAAATGCACAAATCTGTTTTCACTAACGTTTAACATAATCACAGCCGTTTCCTTTAGCTCATCGAATTACCATCCGACTTTCGTTTTCACCGAGGAACGACGAACTTGTATTTACATGCAGTATTTTGAGGAGATTCATTTATTCCGGATATGGTTACGTCACACTAGACAGCCGCCGACAAATGTTTTCGGAAATCTGGTGCGCCGCGCGACTCTCGGGACTTTCGCTCTCGACGGCTGCTAGCCTCACCGCCATCGCCCTTCAGCACGTTATGCGTCATTTTCGCGTCGCCCCATCTCAGCTGGTGAGGAGCACCTCGCGGGCTAACGATTGCCTCACTGCTCCATCGGGCCCGGTCTAGCCCGAGCACAAAGGTCACAGCGAGGAAGAATCCTGCTGGGTGATCGAGCAGCTGAAACACGCGTGCGATTTCAGTTACAGATAACGACTGACGGCATGTAATTGCTTTCTTGGAGTTTGCCGAGAAGTTCGCGTTCGTATTATTGTCGGTAGCAGGTGCACGAGTCATTCGTGTCAAAGCGAATTTGATCTTTGCCATATAACATTTCAAATAACACCGGTTATTCCCGGTAGTGTCGAATGTTATTGTATGGACATTGCTGAAAAGACAATGGTGCAACCACGCCATGAGCTGTGTAAGGGCCAATCATTCATTTTGTGAGTAGTTGCTGCAATGGTAATATACGGAGAAAAGATATAGAACAGAGAAAGAGAGAAAACGAAGGGAAGAAGAAGGGAGAAGGGAGAAGAGGGAGAATAGAGGGGAGAAGAGGGAGACTGAGGGGAGATGAAGGAGATTGGGGAGATGAGGGAATGAGGAGAGAGAGAGAGATAGAGAGAGGAGAGAAAGGAGAGAGAGAGAGAGAGAGAGAGGAGAGGAGAGAGAAGAGAGGGAGGAGAGAGGAGCAGAGAGTACGAGCAGAGAAGAGAGAGAGAGAAGAGACAGAGAGAGAGTAGAGAGAGAAGAGAGAGAAGACGAGCGAGCGAGAGAGAGAGGAGAGAGGAGAAGGAGAGAGCAGGAGAGAGAGAGAGAGGAGAGAGGAGAGAGAGAGAAGGAGTACGGGGGGAGGACGGGCACGCGGCCGCAGAGTGCAGGGTCGGGAGGGACGAGACCGACGAGGGGGACAGGAGGAGAGCCTGGTAGGACAGAGGAGAGGGGAGAGAGGAAGAGAGAGAGAGAGAATAGAAAGAGAGAGAGAGAGAAGAGAGGAGAGAGAGAGAGGGAGAGAGAGGCGAGGAGAGAGAGAGAGAGTAGAGAGAGAGAGAGAGGAGAGAAGAGACGAGAGAAAGAGAGAGAGAGAGAGGAGAAGACGGAGACGAGAGAGGAGGAGAGAGGAGAGAGAGAGAAGAGAGAGAGAGAAGAGGCCGAAGAGAGAGCTGGAGAGAGCGGAGAGCGAGAGTGAGGCGAGAGAGCGAGAGAGCAGAGAGGCGAGGAGAGCGGATGGAGCGAGAGAGGAGAGGCGAGAGAAGCGAAGAGAGCGAGACGAGTCGGAGAGGCGAGAGAGGGAGGAGCGCGAGAGAGCGAGAGAGCGAAGAGAGCGAGACGGCGAGAGGCGGGCGGAGAGAGAGAGAGAGAGCAGAGAAGAGAGGAGAGGAGAGGAGAGGAGAGAGAGAGCGAGAGAGAGAGAGAGAGCAGAAGAAGATGAGAGAAGAGAGCCCTAAATGTGGTGTGGTCGCTCCATTATGTGCTGACCGCGCGTGAAAGGTTAATCTGATTGGACGTAGAGCATGCGGATAACCCGTATTGACCTAACGACGGGTATTTTCGTCCGACAGCATACACTCTAAACACTGGTATTCGACTACGTTCATAAAACGCTTTTTAGGAACTAAGTGTGCAAGTGCGATTTATATGATTTGACGCAGCAGTTAACGTGTAAAATTGGGTACTTGTGAGTAGGTAACTACAGGCCATTGGGCAGGGTGCCAGCAAGACCTTCAACAAGGGAAAGGCACCAGCATCTCCAGGGTCACCTCGGCAAAAGCGACCCCGAAAGCATATGTCGGAAATAACAATCCCTCCGGGATTACGGACCATATTTTCCAGGGCCTCTAAAATGCAAATAGGGAGTAGCCAGATATTTTATGTGTGTGAAAGTCACCCGTGGAGGGCACGTGACCTCTCTGCCCCTTCCCTGGTGTGCCCGTGCGCTGAGGGTTATAGCTGATCAACCTCTATAGATATTGCTGGAGCAACAGTCTGGGTGTAGTTTTATCCATCTTCAACTTATTTCGATTCCATTACCATACTGCTATTTGAAGAACGGATTGACTATGCCGGAACCTTTTCACAGGATAGTTCCCAGCAGTTTATTAGCATGTGTGCTATGTATGATAAGTCGAATCGCGCACACGCTAGTGCCTACAGTCAACTCTTTGAAGCCCAATGCATTATGCACCTACACTGGCGCATGACATGAAATACAGCCCCAAACGCTGGTAGCAGAATATCACCCATGATGCTCTGAAACGTGATGAACAAATATGAGTCTGAGCACCTGAAACCTCTGACAAATATGGAATTACTGGGACACATTGTCAAATATGGAACCGTCGTGAGCTGTTACATACGGTCTAAGACTGTCTGTTTAATAGGTGGTTAAAAAACGTTGGCTGCTCAAGCTCGGTCATGAAAATCGCTCCTTCAGTCCGGGATAGCGATAAATACACGAACTACCTTCAAATGCAATATAATATGCGCTGCTTGTATACACTAGTAGATCCAGGGGCCAAAGTGGGCAGTGGCCACGGCCCCCAAACGCCTAAAATCAGCGTAAAATCAACACATTTCTTGATATAGAAGAAAATCTAAGCAACTTTTGCGAAAAATTATTTTAAATCAAGTATCAGTGCAAAGCAAGTAAAAGCTGATGAGTTTCAGAATTGTGTGAGACTTTTAGGAATTTGAACTTTTTAAACCACCGCCACGCACTCGCCCCACGCAACACGTTTGGATCCGCCAAACTTGTATAATGAAAAGCAGGTGATCAATGACACTGCATAAACACGGATTTTGATAGATTATGTTTTGGACAAATGTTTTGCTTTTGATACACATATTTATTCATGCATTCAAAATTTAGTCACAGCATTGCTTTTTACAAACCGGCATCTGCTGCAAAGTGCGTAACTAACAAAAAAGTGACACGAGTAAGAATGGGTTGGATATCTATATTTTTTTCGTTAACGTCCCAATTTCTATATCAACATCTCGTAAGACAAAACACGTCACAAAATTGCAGCCCTATCCTAGTCCGCTCCTAACCTAGAAGCCAGTTGTCACTTTCTTGGTAGCCTGGCACCCGCTCTGAACTCCGTCTCTCCATCGTTAGTCACTTTGTCACCTGCCTGGCGCGGCCGCTCTGACCGCAGACGACACATCTCTCAGCTGGGAGGCAGGAGGCGAAGGACCACTCTCACTGTTCAGACGTCCCGGGCCAGTTTCTCCCATCTCCCACCCATACGCGGCGCTCGCGGGGCCATACCGAAAGCGAGAGTGGTGTGCTCCAGCGCCGGGTCGTGACCCGCCGTGTCAGCGGGGCGTGTCACCGGCCGTCTCTGCCCCATCTCCGGCCGTCTCCACCGCATCTCCGGCCGTCTCCACCGCATCTCCAGCCATCGGGAAGGATTCAGTGCCCCAGCCGTCGGGAAAGATCTCGTGTCTCATGCGCGGCTGTTGGGAAAGATCCAGGGACGGGCGGTTTCTCCGATGGATGCTGGTGTAAGGAGGCTGACATCTTTGTAGTGGTAGTGCGCGTGCGGATAGGATTTTGTGGGCTCTCTTGACCGATATGATATTGAGTTGTGACGTTTTTTTACGATTCAATGTTTTGTGGGTTTTTGTTTGATTAAGCAGAACAGGTTGAGTCATCCATGAGGCATGATGTCACTTACATTTATTATCATCTCGCATGGTGATTACTTCATTGCGCTACTGCATATATGTCCTTTTTTCTTATTCATAGTAGCCGTTTTCACGATGGGTTATTTTGTGCGAAATGTTTCAAAAATTTTCAAATGTATGAAAATGTTTTAGAATGCAAGTTCTAGTATGTATATTTATCCATTCCTTAACAGCACATTTTTTATATGCGATTTTTGTCTTGAAATGTCCCTAATAATTTTGTAACATATTGTTAAGAATATGCCCAGCCAACAATTAACTTGGGCACTGATCGGGCATAATGGTTTAATCTCATGGTGCCCGATTAGTACCCAAGTTAATTGTTGGCTGGGTTGTTATGTTCCAAAATTGCGATTGGTGGTAATAGGCAAAGATAAAATTAATTTGTGGTTTAGTTGTGATGTGATGTGATCTCCACCGACTGAAACTTTTCAAGAGTTCCGAAACATTACTGTGCTGGCCACGCTATTGGTCGCTCAACGGACTCCCTCAGTTTTCGCCATAATGGACTCGCCCAATGCAATGGCCAGCGAATCGTTTCTAGCGCATCATTGCGCCATGCAAAGACCGACCTGTGATCCATGACGCTGCCAGATTGAGTAACTAGAATGACGGCCTATTCTAAACTGAACGAATGGACTCTAGAGGCATTTGCTCTTTAGAAACGGTAAATTTTGTATCATTAACTTGTTAACCCTATTCCCTGCGGGCGGCCATAATTACGATAACCTGCGTGGGGGGCAAATTCTGCCCCCCCCCCAGAGATTCGAGAACGCTCGGCCGATTTGCCATGGCAAAAACGACCATTGGATTCGTCGTGACGAAATATTTCTTTTTGGACCCCGAAATTCTGCTCTTTTGATTTCAAAACATGGTGGGGCTCAGGGGCCAAAAATGACGAGCAATCGGAGTGTTTTTTTTGAAAGGTCATTGTGGCCATGTGATTAACCGACTTTCCATGCAAAAAAAACGTTTTGGAGCTTCCAATGTCATGTTCTTCAATGTGTAAAAAGGGCAGTACACAAATGAAAAATTTCTATGGCGTACTCAGGTATACAAAATGGGGGGATTTTTTGATAAAAAATATGTGCTTTGCTTATGTTTGGGACTGGGAACTCACATGTGGGCTTTGTTCTGTAATTTGTTAAATGTAACAATTATGCATAGGCGGATTTCGGTAAACAACGTGGGGGGCACCATGTGCGGAACGCCTTTATTCATCTTGCTTATTTTGTAAGGTTGGCCTAAATTGACGGAGAATATCGCCTTCCCATTTTATGTACCTGAGTGCGCCTCTGCCCCAAAATATGTATAATCCAATTATGTATGATGTACAAAGCATCGATTAGTTTCTGACGCTTTTATTCCACCGCAAACTACGAAGGAAGTATGCGCCGCACACCGGCATTCGAAACGACCCCCAAAAACATGGCCCTGGAGCCACCTCTGCTAAGCCGATTTTTTTCAAAAATTTTCACAAAACACGCGTCACTTATATGTAGGAAACATTTACGAAAGTTTCCAGACGATAGACGTAACGGTTTAGAAGCGGCGGGTGAAAAACTACCGGAGGGGCAGAATCTGCCCCCCCGCAGGGAATAGGGTTAAGAGCTCATTTCATGTTTCCATAACTCTTTAATAGTGATAATGTCGCCTAAATCAGTTATATATTTCTTGGAATATATCATATACTAAAACTTGCATGCTAAAACATTTTAAAACATTTCACAGAAAGATTCAGAATCCTTTCAGCGCAATTATCCACCGTGAAAACGGCTAGTGTTGACTATAATCTGTCCGCCAAAAAGCGTTACGTTAGCCGTTTTCACGATGGCTTATTTTGCGCGAAATGTTTTAAAACATTTTGAAATGTTTTGAAATGTTTTAATTGTAGCCGCTTTCACGATGGATTAATTTGCCAAAAAATGTTGTAATCCTCGCCCTGCGGCACCGTAGAGCGAGGGTTAAAACATTTATCGCAAATTTGTCCATCGTGAAGACGGCTACTACTGGGAACATTTTAAAACATTTTAAAATGTTTTAAAACATTTCGCGCAAAATAAGCCATCGTGAAAACGGCTAACAAGGGATTTTCGCCATTTGACTGGAGGGTGATTAACGCTCTCTGATGAATTTCGTTATACCACACCAAAACAATATAGTGTTAGTAATTTCGTTGTCAACATTGTTCTTTATCAAATATAGTAACGTCACCGGTCACTACACACGAGCTTGACGCAAAAATGAGTTAAACTTTTACAGGCCATACAAAAGTCATTTATAAAGCAGATGCAATGTTTTTTAAAGATACAAAATGCATAGGCGCTAGAAAAACGGATGTGATCTGTTAAATACACAAAAATTGACACCCAATAAATCATTAAAAATATCTCAATTTTTTAACAATATTAAAAATGAATGCACCTATTGAGAACCACGTGATTTAAAATACCCAAAACCCAATTTAAAAGGCAAATCTATTCATTTTTTAACTAACTTATGGCTTCGTAAGTATTAGTACCTATCTCACGACGTAATTTTTTAGAAACTGTATTTTTTGCTTTTATTGACTATATACATACAGATACATGAATGCCACCACTGTATTTCTGAGACAATACTAGTTAAGAAACATGCATGTTTATTTATATTTATCCATTTCAAATTGTGAACTTACATGAACTGACCTTGACCTCTTATTGTGTCGTATTGTAAAAACGTTTGCTACTATCGAATTATATATGTAAAGTAATCCACAAAACATGTGTCACTTCTTGCCAATAGCGACCTTATTTGACTTGATCTTGGCCTTTGCTTACAATTTCTTGTTTTATACAGGAGATGCACGATACATTTAAGAGCACTTTGGGCCATAAGAGTCTCAATATAATGCCTTGGATGGCAATTTTGACCCCAAAACTAAAATATCGCAATTTTGACCTTTGACCTGACTGACCTGAAATGTGACTTTATTTGGAATATTTTGAATATGCTTTAGCTGGGTCTCATTAAAATCTTTCAATTGCTGCCTTGCGCATTCCGCTGCAATTATTGGTTCGGAACATAAACATAACGAGGGGGCGAAACCCCAGCTCCCCCCGACAATGCAGCGTTCGACTTAGGCCCCAGCCAATGCCGGGCCATTTAGCGGGTCAATGACCAAATACAGACAAATAAATGTCTGCGCTGTATTTCTGAGACAAAACTGGACTTATTTTTTCAGTTTCAACCCAATGTTATGGAGATAGAGGCAGTCAGAAATAGTAGACAATTCAGTGGATTTATTTATTTACAGTGTCAAGATCATGAGCGCAGCCAATCGCAACGTTTGAAGTTTGTTGAACTCAACAATGTCAACATTCGCCACGGTACACATCGAAGTTAGCAATACAAGTAATAACATTTGTTTGTTGCGTTCGGCTTAAACAGCAAACACACTCAACAATCCAAGCTATATTTTTAATACAGTTATTAGTCAGCGAGATGTATAGATCAGGCTGCAAACCACCTGAACATTTCACAGTGCTCCTTCGCCGAATACTGTAAAATGGCTAGAAACGAAGCACTTTCACATGTAGAAGAACTATACAATTTCAGTAAATTGTTTATAAAAAAACTTCAGTTCCACGATTGTTTCACATCTACAGTGAGATACTACACAAAAAACGATGTAATTGAAAGTGTGTGAGTTTGTCGACTCGTGACAATATTTGGAAAGACACATTAAGCCAAACATAAGCTAAAACAGCATATTAAACGGTACACTTCATGTTCATATACTGAGCATATCTCATGCATACAATGCGTGAAGAACCTCAACACAAGTTCATCTGTTGCAATTTGTTCGCATCGCACTACTTGACATTACTGTACCACGACAGACGGTTTGCAAAATTCACGCACACACAATCGAGTGTTACTGGTCATTCAAGCGCGTATCATTGACTGAACTGACATTGACAAAAAAGGTATTCTAGGCCAACTGAGAGGAGGCGGGACATACTTTGATCCTTCTTTAGCCATGGTAGCGTATGTATTAAGTCGACTACCAGACCACTCCATGCAGACCACTCCACGCAGACCACTCCATGCAGACCACTCCATGCAGACCACTCCATGCAGACCACTCCATGCAGACCACTCCAGACCACTGTGGACCTATAGCTGCACGTCAGCTCGCATTGATATTAGCCAACATGTCCACGGGAGCCGATGTAGACCACCATGAATCTCTATAGTTCGCTGTGACCCGCTGCGACCCACCGTGAGCCCTTGTAACCCGCTGAGCGCTGACCCGCTGCTCGGCAGCGTTCCGACACCCCAGCCGGGTCATTTATCAGTCCAGTCATCTCTCCATCTGGTGTGAGCCACTGTGAAGTGTCATTCTGACACCTTAGACGGGTCATTTCTCAGTCCAGTCATTTCTCGCGCGGTGTGAGCCACTGTTAAGTGTCATTTCGACGCCTCAGTCGGGTCATTTCTCAGTCCAGTCACTCCTCTACCCGGTCAAGGTCATCGCATGACATTGACTTGGCCGACCTGGAATATATCATCATGTCAGTACGAAGCCTCGTAGCGCACGACATCGAACTTCACAGTCACGTAACAATTAACACGTTTCACATCACAAGACACAAGAGATCCGGCCCTACTTGTGAACAACGCATGACGTATCACCTCCCTGCCGGGTTTCTGCCGGAGAAGGTATCACGGCAATTATTCTGCGTCCTCAAGTTGAATGTCCCGACCTTGGCTGGTGACACACAATACACATGCATTGTACCGCGGGAGACGGCAGATACACCTTTTCAGCACAGTACTACCGAGTGACCCGGCCTTGTCACCGCACCGTCTAACGGCTGCTGTTGGTCGCCACGGGCCCTACAACAGAGCCGGATGGCCCAGAGCAGCCCGTCAGCGGGAACAGAGCTTTGTCGTCACTCGTGCCTGTTGTCACGGCCAGGCCAATCATAGGCTGGCGTTCAAAAGACGGCCTCAGCGTTCTTATAGCGCAGCCTCTACACGCTAGAACAGTCACATGGCTTTCAGGGACGTGGTCTCAGCCCGTGATACAGGTACACAGGAGAAGTGCTTAATTGTTAAATTAAATGTAAAGTTAAAACAAATTAACGGTGCTTTTCTAGAGAGACAAATTAACGGTACTATTCAAGATGCTTCTGGAGCAAACAAACGTATAATCCATGCTTCAAAACTGTTGCTTTATAAAATTGCACAAGTCAAACTTCGGCAAATGGCTGGTTCGAGGACCTTTAGTTGTATTGTGATATGAAAATCTATTGAAAACCAGGACCAGCCAGTTATTCTACAGATCAGAGTTTAGGTCCGCGATCGTTGCTACATTTTGAAAAAAGAACTATATCAATCCATTCTTTAACCCTCGCCCTACGGGAGCTTTTCCCACTTTCGCCCTACGGTGAGGGGTCCTAAAAAGACCCCCTGTTAACTTCCAAACCAAGCAGCATAGAGCAACGCGGAAAAAAAATAGCATGTTGCCTGTCATGTGAGGAATATAACGGTACATAATTTGTAGGTTTCAGATCAACGAGTGACCTTCCAGGTCAAGTGAATGACCCAAAATTGACCACATCCAAAATAGCTATTTTGCTCTGTTTGTCGTCATTACTTAAATTATAAAAATACAATGATTTGGTTAGCGTCAAGTTGTTGGCCGTTGAATTAGCTATCTGACCATGTATCGATTTTTATGTCTGAGTTAGTTAATAGCCCCTTAGGTCACGGAAATCGTCACCATAGATAGAAATTGCTATGGGCGATTAGCATTAGCAGCCTCGACCCGCTCACGTCCACAATAACGATCAGAAAACCTCAAAATGAGAAATTGATAACTGTAAATAAAAAACATGTTCCTAGACCAGTTTTGTCTCAGAAATCCGAAAAAAAGTATCGATTTGTTCCCATCTGGTCAAAAGTCAAAAAGTGGGTCAAATAAAAAAGATCTCCAATAAGATCATTGTGGTTTCCTAATAAAAAATAATTGTCTAATGCATGAGGGTATTGCTCTAACAACTACTACAGTCTAAGTGATGAAGATAAGACACTCTCACTGCCTTACAATTCTGATTTATTGATGTATGTTTATAATTGCTCTATTCCATATCAATTGTCACATTTTTTTTGTTAATATATCTCAAGTGTGCCCAGTTCTGTTTTCACATTAACAATGTGTTTTATATATCGTTGATTTTTTAACAAGTTGTTTTTTTCTCTTGCAATAAAAAATATCCCTTTTATATTGGTATTGTTTTTGTGGGTTACTTCTATTATTTAATAATTGTACCATCTTGATATTTTCTCCGTTATAATTTAATTACTGGGGAATATCATTTTGTATTCCTTACGTTTATGTTAAATTTTTTAATATTGCGGCCAATTTTAATTATTTATTATCTTCTATCAGCATATTGTCCAAATATTTTATCATTTTTAATCCCCACATGGTGTGTCTGCCGGGTGACGTCTACTTATAGAATAAGCGTCATTTATTGATTGACACTATAGACGCTTACTTCAATTACAGTTACCTTGATAAACGTGGAAGTTTTTGACAGCACACGCCCCTTAAGATTGAATTTAGTCAAGCTACTAACAAATGTTCATTGCAAGACATGCCATTATGTGTAAACGTTATGTAAGCAAAACCTTACTGGGGGGGAGGCGGTCGACATTTAGGAACGGCCCGTAGGGACGAGGTGTTAACCACATATCTTCATGCGCCAATACATACTCTTCATAATAACATAACTTATATCGAACCTCGTTTCCACCAGCAGCGCAATTCCCAATCTCCGGGCTGCAAGCAGGTGTCAGAGACACCATTCAGGCAAGAATCAAGAGACCAATCTGTTCACACAGCTGCTGGCCGGAAATTGTCGGCTGTAGCCTCACAGAGGCCATTAGAGAGGGATGAACGCGGCGGCGGCGGCGGCGGTAGTTGGATGACCCCGCTGTGAGGCTGGGACCATCTCCGCTGGATGTCCAGTCCCCCTCTGAAGGTCGGACAGACCATCTCCGCTGGATCCCGCTGTGGCGTCATCGGGCTCCATCCGGGCGTCATCGGGCGTCATCCGGCCAGGAGAGTGTATACACAGAACATGCACAGTACACAGGAGATGTAGCCGAGTTCAGGAAGTCAGCCATCAGGCACTTAGTTCCGCCCACCAGCTGGACAGGTGGCGTGACTGCTGCCTCTGGACTACGGTCAACGGTCTGGGAACGCCCACCTGGCGATAGAGCGCGCTTCCTGTGTGCATCACCTGCCTCCAGCACAAAGTCGTCACGATGTTCCCAGTCGAGGTGCACGCATATCTCCGGTGCCTTACAAATTAGACGTAAGCCTTGCATGTGTCGAAATGGATATGTTCACGTTCACTGTCACTTCACTTTCTCTATCTCACGTCATCGTGCCGGACAACGTCAAAGCGTCAAAGCCGCGTTCACACGCGTGAGAGTGTCAACCTAGCACGCACAGACCCCTTCATAGTCTTCATTTACGGCAGCTCTCGGCCAACGTCCTAGTCGGAGAGCTGGGTGAACGATTTGACAGCTTTGTTTGCGGCCACAACATCCACCACGGTGGGCGCTCCAGTGAGCACAATGCTGTTCCACTCGGATTTACGGCGTAACGCTCCGGGAATCACAAACACAATAACGAGGCGAGTGACACAACGATGCTTGGGAACCGGTGCTGTATCCCCTGTCCCTTCGCATCCTAAATGGCAGGAAAGTGGGCTAGTTTCCCTTCCAAGCTCATCACGGTCATATGACTACGCTGCTGAAGCGCCCGAAAGCTCAACACTTAGGCGATGCGCTTTTTTAACTATCGTCCTCATCACTGAGACCGCGTCGTTAAGCCAACCCTACATTCACTCAAGTATTCGATGTCTCAGTAGTTTGAGTGGTTAGACTATTGCAGAATACGCATTTCTTACACTTGGTACTCTGCTTTGATGCAACCGTTTTGGGGTAATAATTAAACCACACATAAATTATGTGTGTTGTCTTAGATCACCGCCGTTTGAACGGAGTTTGTCATTAGGCACCGAAGCGAAAACATGCTGTTTCGCTTCCCTCTCTCGTAATAGGTCTACTGCACCACAGATGTAGCATGTTGCAATATTGCCTCTGTTTCTACTGGCAATATCTGAGGAGCCTCTATCTCTCTAGCGCTACTGTCTGAGGGCCTCACATTTGTATCTATCCGTGCTGTGTGATGTGCCTTAAGTATCTCACATCAAGAACGTGTGTGCCAGTGGCGTATTTATAAATCAGTCAAGGGGGCCACACACTGGCGGGTCAAGAGTGCCTCCGTCGGAGCACCGGTACCTTTTGTTGCAAAAAGGTAAACCCATTTTTTCCGCGGATTTGGCCTTGTCACCTTTTTTGGTATTTTAACATAAAAATGTACTTTTTTGGGAAATCACTTTTTTTGGAGAGAAAACAAAAACAAAAAATAGAAACCATTTTGTTTTGTCTCGGAAAAACAACACAAACGTGCTATTGCGTAGCATATTCGCATCCAAAGAATAATAACGTTTATCTCATACCAACCCGCTGGGGGGCGTCACCGATAATTATTCAGTGGGGATCGGCTGAAATGACGAAAAATGTACCTCTATTATACATGCGGGTATTTAAGCATTTGCAGCATTTTTAATGTGGATTTCCATGTTATAGTAAATATAGGTGGTGGGACATGTAGAGAATAAAAGGTTAAAATGTTTTCATTTAATTCAGCGTTACACCGAATCGAAGGCGATGACGATGGCTTCATTATGATGATGGTCGCAGATGTGACGCCGCGAAGCGGCGTATTTTTTAAAATTTAGGTAGTGGAAAAATTGATTTTTATATTGGAACCAGACCGTAATTGGAGCCAAGCTTCAGGTCCCCTTTTTTGCACAGCTGGGTATGATGCAAAATATTGAAATGAAGGTAGTTTTTCATACACACTTGCCTCGGATAGCAAGTCACGATGACCGATGACAGTCAGCAATCAATAGTACATATCATAATAATAACACTGTACCTATACAATATACATTCAAACTGTAAGAAGCAACTGGTAGTAGTGCAAATGGTTTGAAACCAGCAGGACTGAGGCAGAAATAATTTTCTGGTCTCTGTAATAGAAATACTTCATAAATGGTCTCTGTAGATCTGGAGGAGCCTGGTGAAAATGAATTGAAGAGATGGCCTGGTCAGGTCCCCACTATTAGCTCTTCGGTCCAGCAGGCTGGGAACCACTGGAGCAGCTTCCGGGGGGCCGATGTCCGCATCCTTGGGTTTGCATCACATTTATCGGAACTCGGCAAGTTTGCTAGCTTAACATGCAGCCTATTTTTAAAACTAATATTTTCGGAAGAGAGTGGGCCCTTGGGCCAGGAATACCGTCAAGGAGAGCCTCTGCCAGACACTTAATGAAATTCATTTATACAATTTCCTAATCCGTATAAGCAATTACGAAACTTGCGTGATGCCATGAAGCTGCGCGAAATTTTTGCTGTTTTTGACTGTGAATAGCAGGATTTTGACTGTTGCAAAGGCGATTTTTACAACAAATTATCTTTCACCGATTTTGTATTATAATTTTTCCAGTTTTCTCCTAAAGTCATTGGTTTTCACGTTCAGTGCAGGGAAAACGCATATGGGCGAGGGGGTTGGGGAGAGGGCGAAATGCTTGTATTAAATGCCCCAGAACTCCTGCGGGAGGATTTTCCCTGATGCCCTCCCTGGATGCGCCAGTGGGACCACATGCTTTAGCACAATTCACAATTTATAGATCCAAAAACTATACAGCATATATGATAAAAACCGCTTGCATTATCAGCAAAGCAACTTTTTTCTGTTTAACTTTAATTTTACACACAAATGGTATTCGTGCTGAATGGATATAGCATATTCTGGAGGGCGCCTTCGGCGCCAGAGAGGGGGGGGGGGACATGGCCCCCATGGCCCCCTTAAATACGCCACTGGTGTGTGCGGTAGTTTGATGTCCTGTGTTTCGGGTGGTGTGTCGGTGTGTGATGCCCTGTATTTTGAGTGGTGTGTCGGTGTGTGATGCCATGTGTTTCGGGTGGTGTGCCGGTGTGTGATGCCCTGTATTTGGAGTGGTGTGTCGGTGTGTGATGCCATGTGTTTCGGGTGGTGTGCCGGTGTGTGATGCCATGTGTTTGGTGTGGTGTGTCGGTGTGTGATGCCATGTGTTTCGGGTGGTGTGTCGGTGTGTGATTGTACACACGCACACCACCACAAGCACATGGCATCACACACCTGTGTGTGATTCTTTGTGTTCGGGGCTGTGAGCCGGCGTTTATTGCCTTGCGTTTGGGTTGGTGTGCCGATGTGTGACGCCGTTCCGTTCCGCGGACGCCACACACCGGATCCGGGGGCGGACGCGGCTCCATCCGGCGCCGCCCACCGTGTCCAGATGGTCCGTCCAGAGAGCTGAGCCGACCCACCGGCAGAAAATAACGCGGGAACCGCCCGGGCTCTGATGCCGCGCGCGGAGCCACACTGCTACCACAGACTGAGCCCACCGCGCCGGCAGAAAATAACGCGGGAATCGCCCGGGCTCTGATGCGGCGCGCGGAGCCACACTGCTACCACAGACTGAGTCCACCGCGCCGGCAGAAAATAACGCGGGAACTTCCCGGGCTCTGATGCCGCGTGCGGAGCCACGCTGCTACCACAGACTGAGCCCACCGCGCCGGCAGAAAATAACGCGGGAACCTCCCGGGTTCTGATGCCGCGCGCGGAGCCACGCTGCTACCACAGACTGAGTCCACCGCGCCGGCAGAAAATAACGCGGGAACCTGCCGGGTTCCGATACCGCGCGCGGAGCCACGCTGCTACCACAGACGTGAGGTACGGGGTACGTGGGGACGTAGAAAGTAGACCCACGACCACCACAGACGTGAGGTACACAGCTGCCGGTTACCTCCCTGCCCGCAGTGCATGGCACAGATAGTGATATGGTGTTATGCCCGGATGTTGTGGAGGTTGACGGCCCGGCGGACGGCGGTGCCTGTCGCGTGCCGAGTGACCAGCCGCCGTGGGAGCATAGTGGGCGATTTATGTCGCTGAAGTGACTGCACACTGCACAGTCCCAGGATCTATTGCTGGCACCGGCGACTGGTGGACTGACAATGATCAGAGGTAATTGGCGTTTAAAATTCGCTTATCAACATAGGAGTCAGAAAAAAGGAAAGCTGGAAATTAAAATGCCTATGAACAGGGGTGTCAATTTCTGAAAATTATTGGGAATGGGAGGGCACCAATGCTAACTTTATAGATTATAATTCCATTCTTACCAGGCAACGCCATAGACCTAATGTTTCATATTTGAAATCATGGGGGGGGGGTTCTCCCCAAAGTAAAAAAATCGACACCCGTCCCTATGGTTCGTAGCTAGTTAGCTTATAGCTAGTTTGTCATAGACTACCCAGTCACAGCATTATCAACATTACCTGAGATTGAGCGAATCGTGAATGACAGCGTACCTTCGTTTACCCTGCTGTTCCCTGCGAGCGACATGAATGACAACGTACCTTCGTTTACCATGCTGTTCCCTGCGAGCGACATGCATGATGACATGGCCGGATCTGACTGACTTGAAAACGACCACGGCTTCACTATGAGACAATCCCTGCATACTCTCTCCATTGACGGCTGCAATCTCGTCACCTGAAAAGTGGTGTAGATGTCAACAGT
>VOPJ01006972.1:0-40325 GCA_014673585.1 Semibalanus balanoides | reverse complement strand
TAAGTCAGTCAGCTTTACTGGTATCAGCTTAAAATGTGGTACACATACCTATACATCGAACCATTTTTTATCATACATATTCCGTTTTTGAAACATTTCAAAGCCCCTGATTTTTTTTCTCATAAAATAATAAGAAAAACGTGAGGTTTCGGGTTATTAACTGAGTCTATTGCCAATCAAATCAAGTCTCAATAAAGCAGTAGTGAACGCAGCGGTGTCGTTTTTTTTTTCAAAACGATTGGGGGCCGAATAGGGGTGGAGCAATGGGGGCATGCTCAGCGCCATGGCTTCGACATTACGAGTGAAAATAACACATATACTTAACACATTTACTTAACACATTTACTTAAAATAAAAAGCACAAAGTAGCTTGTCTTCAATAACTTGTTGATGCAAGAATAAGCATTTACATGAGTTTTGGCCTTCTGTAGGAGGACGCCTAAAATCAAAGCTTTTGGCCAGGCCTCCGACCGACCAATTGTGACCCTGCTGCCACTGGAGCCGTGGCGCCCTGGTATGGGCCCAACTATAACAACATAAGGCATTTGATGTAGGCTGTGCCATCGGCATTAGAGAGACGCGACAGCCCTTCAGTTTCCAATGATTCAGCTGTATACAATAGACTTAAAATTAATACAGTGTGAGGTACTTGCTGAGAAATCTAGTGGTTTTATTTTTTTCGGGTGGGTGGGGGGGGGGGTGTTTTTTGGCAGGTTCTTTTTCGTCAGATAGTGTACCCAGTAACTTTGAGATCGTGGTTACGCCCCTGGTACTGCCTAGTGTTTTCGTTCACTATTGGATTGGGTCGCAATAAATCTCAAATAAATCGCCGTCACGCCAGCTTGCGTTACGGTCAATACAATTTTACCCAGAAGTCAAGGGTCGGAGACGAGTACGTCATGTTTCTTGAGATTTTTGACTAGCGACAAGATTTGCATTGAACATTCGTCGCATGGCTTTCGTATATTTGTTTTGCGCATAGTTGCCTTTTGTGATCTGCAGACCTTGTTTGTGACCTTAGCCAAAAATTATCACTTTTGCTCATACGGGATGAGCATTTTACTTTTAAGAGCACTTTGCTTGATAATGGTCGCAATCGAACCCTTTGGATGGAAAGTACGGCACATGCACTCAAATATCTCGATTTTGACCTTTGACCTTACCATGACCTGATATTTGAACTCAATTCAAAACAAATTGAACATGACTTAAATGCGTCTTATATCTTTAGCATTATCATTGTGCCTACGTATCCTTCAACAGACTGCAGATGTGTCATGTGCGCAGCGCTATTGGGCAGCAGTTGCACTCTCAGTCTTGCATTCTATACCTACTCAGCCATTCTGATCCTTATTCTTATCCGTTTCCTTGTCATAGTAGTTTTTTGCGTCTTTTTTCCTTATCACCTCGACATGAAAAGCCACCTTATGTATTGTGGATGTCATTGTATGTCTAAATTAATAAATAAATTGAGAGCTTACGAATGCCTTCTTGCGCGTTTCGCTGCGCCCATTGATTCAAAGGCTAACCAGGGGCCGATATCCCCCCCCCCAGTCAATGGTGTTCGGAATTTACGTCATGCATTGACTGGCAATACTGCTGTTGCGGTATTGCCAGCATTTCATGCGGGAACACAACTTATCCTCCCTATTGCTGGGGTTGTTTGGACATGCTCAAAGATTCTTTGAAAATATACAAAACGGCCTCGCGAAGCGTCGTCATTTTCCGATGACTACCTGGGCAATACGTATATTATTGATTATTTGGTGCACCTTTTTCTTGATTTTTGAGTTGTTCACACCCGTGGAGGATTCTAAATCTCGGTTCTACTAACATACGCCGTTACCTGAGGTAGAACTGATCTATAGATTCAGGACAAGTGGACCTATCCCCAATCAAGTCCAAGATAGACGGCAATGGGAGGTAAGACGGCCACACCCCTATACACAAAAATATATTATTTATACAGGGTGCGGACGATAAATTAGGAAACTTTTCAGAGCACGTTTTAGCTTATGTAAGGTTGCTTGATTAACGTGGTCAGGGTATACACCGCATGAACTGCTCATTATGTGCCTTCAGAGTGGTTTTTACGTTTTATAGCTGTTGTGCACAACAGAATGGAGGAGCAGAAAAGGGAAGCATTTGTCGTTCAGGTTTGCGCCGGGTCGGCCCCGGGACAAGAATTGCATGTAGTTCAGCCAAAAGGAAAAAAAAATATCCATATCGAGTCAAGAAATAATTTGCTAGCAAAGTAAGGCTTGCTGGCGAGGACCCTGAAGCTGTTTTTCTGCGGACAAAAATGGCCACACAAAATCCAACACGTGAATGGGTTTATTGGGGTCATCTCCAGCGAGGGTCCCAGTTCTTCTTTGAAAAGGGTCTGTGGGTGAATGCCGATGCAAAAATACGCGTGATGAACACGGTTGTCAAGCCATGGATGAAGGGCATCGAAGAACACTGTCAACGTGTTCCAACAGGACGGTGCACCCGCCCACAACGCCAAAAAGACGTAGGCATGGTTGACGGAGAACCTGAGAAACTCTGGACGAAGGACATCTGACCCTCTAGCTCCCCTGACTGCAGCCCTTGCGATTACTTTGCTTGTGGCGTTTGTGAGAGGGAAGTCAACCAACATCCCCACAGCACTAAAAAGTCTCCCAAGAATAAGACCACGCAGTGATCGCAAACTTGCAGAAGACCATCGTGGCCAGTGTCTTCCGTCCGTTCCACAGCCTAATCAAGCGTGTTACGAAGGTTACAGGCATATTCATTGAGTAAACCTGGTAGCAAATATACCAAGGAACATGTGTGCAAATTTTCAGATACATATTGCTGTTTTTCTTGAAGTTATGACCCTTTTTGTGATTTCGAAATGTTTCTCCTAATTTATCGTCCGCACCCTGTATAGCTACGACACGCAAAACGGTGTCCTACGATTTTATATTCATCCAGGGTTTGTAAGGTCCGTTTCCAACACCATCACTCTACTGTCGAAAAACTCAAGTGACAAGTCATGACACATGTGCATGGGTACGTGTGGAAATCTCATGCGCATCACGCTATTTATATAAGACTATTTACATGTTCAAACTCAAATCGGCGCTAAAATACGTCTTCCAATTCAATGCCTCCAGATCGCAAGAGGAAAAAAGCAACTAACAACTTGACATACCCGCAACTAAAAACACGCAGCCCGCCGCTACACGAAGGTTAGAGGTTAGAGAGGAAAGTTGACGAAGGAAATTATACAAAGCTATCGAACCGTTTTGCAACAGCCACTCAACAGTCAGAGTTCTTTATAGTGGCTAGCCACAGGCAGAAAGGAATGAGTGAAAAACATCAGCAAGAGTCTTGATCAGTGGATACTATATATCTAATTATATTTATGTGTTTCGGTATAGTTTAAAAACTCAAGGACCTCTCAAGGACCTCTAAAAACTGAAAGTGAAGTTTAGAAGTGCACTACATCCCACGTGAACGTTAAAACCCATAGCAGTACAGAGGTCACATAACGTACCGATTGACATCTCACCAGGCAACTAACCTGCGGGCTCGCAAAAAACGAAGCCGGCAGCGCGGTCACGTGGTGGCTCGAACCATCGCTGGACGCAGTTAACGGACTCGCAGCTGAACCAGTCAGCCGACCGAAGGACGGCGCGGCGCGGCCGGGAGGTCCGAGCTGGCCGACCGGGGAGCTTGTCAGGTGGCAAAGCAGAAGCCGAAGCCGTCATCGACTACCGCAGCCGAGAAAACTCCGCCGGCACGTCGCTCAACGGCCCTCTTCCGCTGTCCAGCCGCGCTGAACGGAGCACGCCGGCCTGCCGATCGCTCCCGCCCGGGGACGAGCGAGCGGGCCGCTCCCTCTCCCTCTCGACCAACCCGCCGTCAGGCAGCACGGCCGGGCCGCCGCCACCAGCAGGTCAAGCCGGGCGAGGCACCGGCCGAACTCGGAGTTCACTCCGGCCACGTCCGAAGTGGAAAGGCTGGAGTCGAACATGACTGTGGAGTCAAACATGCACAAACAACACAAACAACATTCAAATCATGAACAATGAGTAGCGGCAGTAGTGCAGGCCAGGGGGAAGCAAATGGGGGCCATTGCCCGCCCCCCCCTTTTACGGATAGCATGGGGCCCACCGAGATTGGCCAAGAATACCAATTTACATTAGGTAAAATGGCTTTAAAAGGTCACAGAGGAGGCCTTCAAATCAGGGCGAAGGGTCACTCTTGTGGCCATGTCAAGGACCTCAGAGCTAATGAAAGGCTTTCGAAGCTAACTCACGGGGCCTCTTGGGCATATCCAGGGGCCTGATAAGCATATTTAGGGTCCCAAAAATCTGTCCAGGAACCTCTCGAGCGTGTCCAGGGGCCCATTGAGCTCATTTATGAGCCCAAACACCTGTTCAGGGGCCTCTCGAGCTTGTCCACGGGCCATTGAGCCCAGGGATGCCCCAAGGATGCCCAGGGATGCCAAGGGGGGGGGCAAGGGGGCTATGCCCCCTGAGCAAAATCAATTTACACTCGATAGAATGGGATTCTCTGAAGACCCGACCACTAGCGGATCTAGGGTGGGCAAGCAGGCCATGCCCCCTCCCAACAGCCTTGAAGGGGGCAACATGTCTTTCGGCCCCCAAAACGCTAACAATTCATCGTATAAATTGGCTTTGCAGCAGTCAAAAACCAGCTATTCACAGTGAAAATCTGGAAAAGTTTGCGCCGATTCGCGGCATGACACGAGTTTTGCAATTGCTTATACAAATTATAAAAATGAGAAAATAAATTCCATTAAGTGTCTGGCAGAGTTTCTCTTAGGCTGGCATCAGGGCCCACTTCCTTCATATATATCAACTTTTAGGCGGATGACATATTTAGTCTCCCGAGTTCCGAAAAAAGGACGCGAACACAAAGACACGGACATCGGGAGTAGGCACCCGGAAGCTTTTCATTTTGTTATCATGCCGAGATGTGCGACCAGGAAAAGGAGTTACCACCTGTGGCTTGGCTCCACTCACGGTCTGGTTTTAAATATTAAAATTGTGTTTTCCATTACCTAAAATTAACAATTTCACGCTGCTTCGCGGCGTCATATCAGTGTCCATCATCATAACGAAGTCATCGTCATCGTCATCGTCAGCTGCAGTAGCTGCCGCGGATCCAGAACGGGAATTGGGGGAGGGGGCAAAATTCCCAAAAGGCTCACACAATTCTGAAAACTTGTCGGATTTCGCTTGCTTGTGCATTGGTAGCCGATTTAAAGCAAACATTCCTTTATAAAAGTTGCTTAGATTTCCTTCTATATCATGAAATATCATGAAATGTGTCATTGTTTGCCGATTTGGGACAGTTTGGGGGAAATTGACCATTTTGCCCAACCGTAGATCCACCGCTGGTCATCGTCTTCAGTTCGTCGTAATGCTGAATTGAATGCATGCAATTTTTAGCTTATCATCCTCTACAAGGCTCACAGCCTATATTTCTCGGTTTTATCAGGCAAACCCATACAAATTTCGCGCCGCTTCGTGGCGCTAACTTTAACATGACAATATATATTACAATGATGCAAAGGTGCATTTTTTTCGTCATTTCAGCCAACTCCCGCTGCAAAATTATCGGCAACGCCCAAATGCGAGTTGGTATGAAATAACGTTATTACTAATCATAACGTGTATTTCCGTAGCATATATGCTTACGGAGTATCGCCCGTTTTATTTCCCGAAAAAAAGGCTCTAATTACTCCGAAATAAAGGTGATTGGCCCAATCAGGGAGAAAAAATAAAAAATGGGGATATCTTCTACCCTTCTTCTTACCCCCCCCCCCCCCCCCCGGTAGCAGCCATATGGTGAGCAGCACATTTTTTCCGACGTACTTTAAAAAAAAAATCATGGCTACGTGCCTGATTGAGCCCATCCGGCCTCCCCGCCAAAGGGCCTTTCGAGCATGTGCTAGGGTCAGTCGAGTCTGCTCAGGACCCCTCAAGTCTACCTAAAGGGCTTCATTAGAGTCACCACATTTTATCTACACCCTATCAAACCGAATATTACGCATTACATCTCATTCCACCAAGATTTCCGAGAGAAGGAAGTTGTGCGCGCCTCCGAATAGGACACACAAGACTTACACATTCGTACATTTTCGACCAAACTCCACCTTCTACTTGCCAACATTGTCCAGCTCAACCCCGATATACAATTAAACATTTCCTCATTGATTGCCTTGTCCACAACGTTAAAAGGCAACAAATCATTAATTACACGTAGCAGAATAGAATTACACTTGACTTACCCACACTCCTTGTTGCCAATCATCCAGAATTACTCAATTTTTTTTACTTCCTTTGTAAAACACGATTAGTTAAAAATATATAATAGTGGTTTTTGCCTAGCGCAGTCTTGGCTCTATGCGCATGCTTTTCCCCTTTGCGATAGGCGCTTTTTTGTTATTTAGAAACTTTTTCCCAGCTTATACATCCCACAGCTAGGTCTCGCCGGGGTGCCGGAGACAGGGAGACGTACAGCAGTCTCCGAGTCTCCCGCTGCCGCAATGATGGCATCCCGGCTCCAACACTACACTATCACATTTCCACAAGTGTATAAATTGTATGACTGTATGTATATGTTTGAGTGTAAATATATTATGTGTATGCGTGTCACGTGTTTAAACTAGATGTAGACCAACGTCCGGTGCTCGGGTCTGGGTGCGGGCCAAAACCGTAGCAATACAGTACTTTTCATTCAGCCATTCGATTATATATATATATATATATATATATATATATTTATAATATATATCGAGTCTGCTCAGGATATATCGAGATATCGAGATATCGAGGCTACGATATATCCTACATCTAAGCCGGACTAAAGACAGATGGCTGCAGCTGGGAGGCACAGCATGGAGGCAGTTATGCAGGGGGATCAATTTGACTATGACAGTGTAAGCCCTTCAGTGTAATGAGGCTGTTATGTAGTTGTTTTTTATATTTGTTTTATATTTATATATTTGTACTTATTTGTCAGTTAAGTTTAACTATATATAGTATAATAATATTTATATATATATATATATATATATATATATACTATATATATATATATAATTAATATATATATATATTTATTATATATATATATATATATATATATATCAGGCCAGCCCTAGGTCACTTGTGTTTACCAACGCCTGTGATCAAAGCCACCAACAAACGCTACGCGCAAACGCCGTCCAAAAACGTTATACACTGCAAACACCGCCTGCCAACGCAAAATACCGCCAACGCCGCCCGTAAACACCGCCCGCAAACGCAAAACACCGCTGACCCACCCACAAACGCAAAATACTGCCAACGACGCATGCCAACGCCTCCCGCTAACGCCGCCTGCCAACGCCGCCCGCCAACGCCGCCTGCCGACGCCAAATATCGCCAACATCGCCCGCAATAGCCACCCGCCTACGCAAAATATCGCCAACATCGCCCGCAAAAGCCACCCGCCTACGCCAAATTCCGCCAACACCTCCCGGCATGTTCGCCTCACCAAATTCCAGCGATCTTGAAGAAATGGCTCAGTCGCAACTCGCATTGGCACGGGGGAAACCTGGGGGGTTGGGGTGCATTCGGTACTCGTGAAGGCTATGACCTTATTTGGTGAAAGCACTCTCCATTGTCATGGTTACTGCAAATGCATCATCATGCCAAATCGCAGCGCTTTGGAAAACTTGGTTAAACTGTAATAATGGTGGGGTCAGCCAGGGGGCACCGCATGCACGTGCAGGTGTTGACACCGATTCGATCAAAAATGGTTGCAATGATCACTGGCGGATCCAGACTCTCTCCGTGGGAGGCATCTTTTTGTGGTTGTTGCAAAAAGGTATCCCTCCCCATTTTTTCTCCTCGGATCTGGGCCGGTCACATTAGCTTAGTCATTATTTCTCATCCATGGCTTAGTATTCGAGCTTTAAAAATGCACTTTTTCTGGACACAAATCACCTTTTCTGTGTTTTTTAATCACTATTTTTGAAGAGGAAAAAAAAATCAGTAAAAAATCGTGGAAAAAAACATTCAAACAAAACAACAAATATTCCGTAGCATATGCACATATAAGGAATCATACCATTTATCTCATACCAACTCGCAGGGTTGGTATGAGATATAAAAAACTGCGAGTTGGTATGAAATTAAAAAGAGAGAGTTCTTGAGTGGGGGGTGCTTGCTGAGCAATGCACGAGAAAAGTACCCTCCACTTTTATTCGTGTATATAGTATGTCCTCTGCGGTCTCCGTTGCAATCTATACTTATAATGCGATTTCCATGTTATTAGTCAGAATTGAATATGAATAACGTATCACTGTAACGACTTGCTGCGCGATTTTTCGGTCTTGCCTGACAAAAAACCAGAATATAGCGGCGCTTAGCCTCGCGAGATAACGAGAGGCTAAAATGCGATTAATTCAGTTTCTAGGGTCTGTCGTACGAATCGACAGACGATGCACGATGGCACCGATGTGACGCGCGACTAAGTGGATGTCTGTGATAGTTTTATTTAGTCGGTAATGGAAAACGACATTGTCAATTTGTGAATCCGACCGTAATGGAGCAGCAGCCTACGTAACCTTTTCCTTTGTACTGTTCGGCTTATCTGCAAACTATCGATAAATAAAAATAGTTTTTATACACATTTATCGCTCGGGTTGTAAATCATGGTGCGACCAGGTGGCAGTCGCATCATAATCTACGTTCACTAATACGTAATGAAAGTATATGCACAACGCCGGAAGAACCGGGCGCCTCAGATTTAGAGTTAATGCTTTACACAGTTGAGTAACGGACAGCAACATGACGGTTTTTATCACCGCGCGTGAATGTTCTGCCGCGGGAAACCGCATTCCCGTGCATGTTGAACTCCTTGTGCTGTCACATGTGGATATTGCTGTGCTTGTACGGTAACGCGCGCACGGTTACTGCGCTCAGCGGCTCAAGAAGGTGCTTGCTTCGTTGCCGTGTCGATTTCGGGAAGAGAAGTGTCGATAAGCATCTCGATGTGTGAGGCAGAAGCTTGGCTGGCTTTTCGTAGTTTGAACGCAAGTCGCGCATAGTACAGTCATCATGATCACAACAATACTAACAAACAACGAGCCAGAGTCCGTGGGCGCATCCATACGTGATTATAGAGACCTCTCAATGCGCGAACAAGCGTTCAATCGATCATTTGCGTTTGACTAAGAACGAGATACAACTTGGCGGCAAAGGGACGTATTTCACCGTGCACAGCGTAACTGATATATGCCACCTCTAGAATCTGCCCACATGTCCGAACTGTTCGCTTTCAAAACCTGAACATGAAGGACGTTGCATGCTTTAGGAAATGACTCGATGTGCGATTTGTTTTTGTCTTCTTTTTTTAATCTTATTGTTTCATTTCGTAGGAACGGTTAAGCTTTATTTCAATTTAATATTCATTTGATCGCGTGGTGGCTATCGTTGCTTTGTTCATTATAGTGGGCCATTAAAGCCACTCTGTCTGTGGAGAGCTGCCGATCGTGAAACATAATTACCCATTTAGCATACATACGCACATGTCATCGAAGGCAGATGCCACTTTACTGGCTATGCTACGCACTCCTTTATCTTCTTTGATAGTAAATTAGATGGAAGTTAGATGTAAGCAGGGATGGTAAATTTCGCTGACCTGCTGGACTACGTCAGAAAACAAAATTTGCCTTTTTCTTGCAAGGATGGCCAATTTTCATCACAAATCATCCATCAGAGGAGCCACAAGTTTGTTTTGCATCATTGCATCATTGCATGCGTCATCGAAAACTAGAGTCTAGAGCGGTACTCACTAATCGTCGTTTTCACTTTAAAAGAGCTTTCGATTTTTTTTTCCGTTTGTTCCTAGCTATCATAGTTCCCGAGATATATGGGGGTTGTACGAAGCCAAGTCCTAAAACTAGGAAATTTGACCTTTGATAGCCTCTGGTGACCTCAATATTGATCTGATCAAAAAATAATCTTGATACTTCGAATGACTATGTCAAGAGCTTTCGAAGTTTCTTTTTCTGCGTCCTCCTAGCCGTTTTAGTTTTCGAGTTAGACCCTTGCTTGTAAAGGACATTGCTACTGAAACGTCTTGGTTCCACATGACAATGCTGTCCCGCCTAGCACTACAAATATTAAACTGGGACAACTGGTGGCAACCTATAATAATACAAATATAGTTTTTTTTTATAGACCATGCAACCTACTATTTCTAGTTGGGCGATGCGTTGGGAGAACATTTCGGAGAACATTATTGATTTTATACCTGAACTTCCCGCTGTCAGGACAGCGGATCGGAAGGTTTTACCAGCCTCCCTTCGCTGCATTGTAGAAGCCAATTTAATTTTTGAGTTATGTTTATAATCCAGAGTATATTCAAGATTGTGTTGACCATGATCGACAGCCTCGATTTATATTTTGTAGCGAGAGCGTCGCATGCTCTTTAAAAGGTCATATATTTGGAATCTCTTATCCGATTAACAAGCGGTCTTCGCCATCTGATAGCCCCATTCAATCACTTGTGTTATTGACTTGAATTTCGTTCCCAAGGGGTGCAAATGCATCCATGGGTATCAAGAGCGGATCCAGGGGGCCAAGGGGCCATGCCCCCCAAAGGTCCTGAGACAATGTTCCCCCCCAAAAAAAAACAAAAAAAACGGTCGGACGTACAGCTGTAAAAATTGCTTTTGCAACAGTCAAAATACTCCCATCCACAGTGAAAACTCGAAAATTTCGCGCCGCTTCGTGGCATGAGACAAGATGCGAAATTGTTTAATGATTGAAATTGGGGAAATGGAAAATGAAATTAATAAGTGTCTGGCAAGTCTCCCTTGCGGGTTACTATTTGCTAGCCAGCGCCCACCCTCTCTTCAATAAAATATTACTTTTCAGTGGGGCTCATGTTAAGCTAGTCTGCCGATTTCCGAACAAAGTGTGACGCGAACGCAGGACGCAGGACATCGGCACCAGGGAAGCTGTTTCTGCGATGTCCCAAGCTGCTTGGACGAAAATGTTGATAGTGGGACCAGGCCAGGACCATCTCCCCAAGCCTTTCGTCCCAAAGGCTCCCAAATCTGCAAGACCATTTATGTTGCGGAAAAAGCCGTTCTCCGCTTGCTGTTTTCAACTAATTTGCGCTGTCACTCAATTTTTGCTGGCAGTTCGACGCATATGTAACAGTTATTTTATATGCATATAACCTACTTAATGTTTATTAAGGCACTTACTACCACCGGCCATCGTGATTTACTATCCCAAACAATATATTTGTAATATCTACATAATTTCAATATTTTTTCATCATACCGAGATGTGCAACCAGCCATAGGTGTTATCTGAGTCTGGTTCCAATATTAAATTTTTGTTTTCCACAACCTAAAATTAAACTTTTATACGACGCTTCGGGGCGTCACATCGTTCGCCATCGTCATAAACGAAGCCATCACCATCGTCTTCGGTTCATGTAACGGTGAATGAAATGAACAGCATAGTTTAGCTTTTTTATTCTCTAACAGAGGCGAAACCGTCTATGTTTCTTGGTTTTTATCAGGCAAACCGTAAAAATTTAGCGCCCGCTTCGGCGGCGCTAAAAACAAATGCCTATTAATATAAAGTCCACTTACAAAAATGCGAAGGGCTTAAATGCACGCAATAACATTAAGCAGCATTTTTGGTCATTCAGCCCATCCCCCACTCAAAAATAATCGGCGACGCTCTTGGTAGGCCACGTTGACAATTTAATAGTTTTGCTCTTGGTACTGTAAGGCAATGTCGAGCAATACAAACGCAAGCTGACCTTTTTCGTATCCAAAGAGTCGAAAAAAAGAGAAAAATTACAAATAAGAAAATTATAAGAAATCGTGGTGGCTGCAAAAACTAAAGTGGACGAATCGGGAAGAAATTTGAAATTGGGGGTTAAAGTAGGGTCCCGCTAAAAACGGTTTTGCCCCTCAAACGACAGCTGGATTCACCCTTGACGCATTTCGTGAAATTTTGCCAGCAATGTATAATTGTTGTCAACTCAGCTACTGAAATTTCAGCAAGATGCGCCGCATGAGTAAAAAATTATTTTATAAAAACATCAGGGAGACCTGTCAGCCCCTCCCCCCCGCAAGGCGAGGGTTAATTTTCAAGCTGGCTACATGTTTAGCTAGCCTGCCGAGATCCGAAAAAGGCGACGCAAACGATATGACGCGAACATCGGCCACCTAAAATACCTAAAACATCTTATCTAACCAAATACGTATTGAAACATGGAAATCCACATTTAAAATGCTGCAAAGGCTTTAATACACGCAGACAAAACGGATACACATTTTTTCGTCATTTCACCCGACCCCCTCAATAATTTTCGGTGACGCCCCTGCGAGTTGGTATGACATAAACGTGATTATTACTGTGTATATCCTACGGAAAGTGGTGTTCCGTGTGTTTTTAATGTGATTTTCTTCCATTTTTTTAACAATTTTTTTAGTCCGATTTTTTCGCGATTTGTTTATGTTTTTTTAATATCGAATGCCAAATAAGGCGAGAAGCCGCAATCTGCGGGAAAAAAATGGAATAATTTTTGCCAAAAAGTTTGCCAACTCCCCGAACCGAGCGGCTGGATCCGCCCCGACGACGTGAAAAGTTTTTGTGTCGAAGACAAAAAAATGTGAATTTTATATTTCTGTCTAATTTTAGTGTAATGAAAATGTGTCGAATTTGCTGCGGTGTCTGTGCCCACATGAAGATTCCTTAAGTGTTTTTGTAACGCAATTGTATAGTTGTAAATGTGCCAAAAGCAATCAATCGTAATTTTGGGCGTGTCGTCTGAAATGCTTGCCCAAAAGTCAAACTTTGGGTTGCGGCAAAGTGAACCAGGGTGGACCGCTTTGCCCCGCTATTCACAGGATTGCATGTATTTGTATTTTATATGGAAATCTGCATTAAAGATGTACAAAGCAAATTGCTTAAGGTATGCTCCTGTTATCGAGTTATAAGCTTTTGGAAAACGCTCGAAATAAGAGCATAGCTGTTTTGCTGCCGCTATAGAGAGTTACAGGATGTTTGACAGGGTTATTTAGCATAATCAATGGCATTATTTTATCAATAACGTTAGTTCAGTATGTGAATGACAAATTCCTGAAAATAATAAAATAAATATGCAAAATAACCATTTTTTTAAATCGAATGGGGTGGTGGTATCCACTATGGCCCCAAGATTTTGTGTCACCCATAAACAGTCTGTTCGGTTATTTGGTGTCAAATTCCAACTTTTTAATCAGTTCAGATAAAATTCGTCCGAATATAATCAGAGCTGAAACACGAAAACTAACCTCTTTGAATCTTCATTTGTTGATAGTAGCCGTTTCACGATAGCTTATTGCGCGAAATTGTTTTTAACATTTAAATGTTAAAATGTTTTAGTAAGATAGCCCGTCTTCACAATACGCGATGGCTAATTTTAGGCCGCTGTTAAAGGGAGTGTGCCTACTTTTTGGAATGTGAAATATATTTTTATTCGGTAGAAGAAGCTATTGTCTGTGATTTATTTTGATATCGAAAAGTTATTGTCTTGGAGCCCCTTTAGTTGAATTTAGTGCTTTCATTCTGTTCTTGCATTTGTTTTGTTTCAAATCCTAAAAACAGATCGCCACTATAAACAGTAGTTAAGAAAGATGTTATACTAGAAATGGCTCACCAAAGACGAATAACAACCCATGCGAACAATGTAAAATAGTTATCACGAGACTGCGTATCATCGGCAGCTGTTTTCAGCGCGGCCGAAGCTGTTTTCTATTGGCCAGCGTTAACGATATATGCTAGCGTTGTAATATAAGGGTAATGCTTCTAGTAGTTTTTCTGGCGAATATCGATAAATCTGTGTTGCCAGCATGATCTTGGCGAATTTGGAATCTCTCAGCAACTAGAATTTGGAAAAATGAAGTACATCTCTAGATTCATAAAAATATGTTCTATAGACCAGTGTTAACAACCCCACACCACCGATGTGACTGGGCATACTCCCTTTCAAGGGAATAGGTCACATTGAAAGTCGTCTTGAAATTCAACCATACGGTGCATCTTGAGCTCAAAACTACGAATATGACTTTGTTTTGGAAGGAAAACTAATGGATATATGTGGAGAAAGAAGTAAGTTTAACTTTGTATTTCACGAGAAATCGTTATATAATATATAGCAGCTGGCGTTCTGGCTCCTGCCCGCTCCACCAGACGCCAAGTACAGTCTCTGACAAAGGGCCGCCTCGCAGCCTGGGCGGCTGAGCGGATATTAACGAGGCGTCGTGATCAGATACTACGTGCCAGAGAATGTTCTTACCTCCGGCGTCCGCCTGGCAGCAAACTACCGAAGCTGTTTCGGAGGAACGAAACTTTGTTTTCTAAAAAGGGAAAACTATCCTGTGTCGAAACTACTTGACCTTGCGAGTTTATTCTTCAGCCAAAACTCGTTTTTCGATCTCCTCTACAAATCTGCTATCTTAGTTAAAAACCCCATGTAGGTGAACTATTCCCTTTAAGAGCAAATCCAACGGTTAATAAAGACACTAGATTTGTACACCGGCTTACAATGTCATGTTCGTCTCCGTGGCCTTGACCTTTGACCTCTGGGTTAATTGTCTTAACCCTAACGCATGCTGGCAGGACGACGATTCATTTTAAGCCTGTTGCGAGCAAATCGAGCGGTAAACGAAAACACTGTACACAGCCTGTACACCAGCCTAAAAATGTCGCATTCTTCTCCGTGACCTTGACTTTGACCTTTTTATCCGTAATGCAAGCAGGCGTGACGACGCTTTATTTGAGACTTATTGCGAGCAAATCAAAGGTTAAACAAAAACAATAGGCTGTGCACCGTTTTAAGAATGTCGTATTCGTCTCTGTGAACTTGACTTTTAACATATGGGTGAAATTGATTGCCCACGACGCAAGCTGGCGTGATGACGATTCATTTTAGGCCCGTTGGAAGCAATGCGGTCGGTAAACAAAAACACTAGGCTGTTGTGGTGTCAAGGCGATGGCGATGGTAGAGATGTTTTATGGGGCGTCTGGCGTCACTGGCTATGGTAGCAAGAGAGGCTGTATTGGTGACTGCAAGTGATGGACGCGTGGAGCGCCGCCTGACGCCCTGGCGGCAGAGAGGACTAGTTCTTAATTTGGCCGGGAGGTTTTTAATGGAGGTTAACGGGAGAGGCTTGAGGTCGGGATGAACGGAGAGAGGACGCTCTCACTTCGCCGCTCAGACGCCACCAAGTAAGATGTGTATGGGGCGTGGGTCCCCAGTTTGGCCCCCGTCTCAATTCCAATGACAGGCCACGTTTATGTTTCCCAGACTAGGTGTTCGGTAACTACTGTTTTGACATGCGATGTATTAATTCTGCTGTAACGCATTGGAGGCACAATTATTGTATTCCGGTTGTACGATGACTGGTTGGGCTGAATGTCTCAGTAATTGGTAATATAATTAGAGTTGGACTAATGAAGGGTTGTAACGGTGAATTGAGTTCGAGTTGAATGGAATGAGGCTTCCCGCAGCAACTGCACGCGTGACAAACTGCCCGCCTTCAGGTCGGGACGGTCAGCGGGAGCTACGGATCATGACGGGTCACGTGGGAAAGGGGACACTTTGTCAGGTGGGGTAGGGTATGTCACGCAGTGCGGCGTGACGGGGTCAGGTGCTCAAAGGGGGTAACAGGGATCACGATGGGTCACGGGAGGTCATGGAGTTTATTGCAGGAGCGAACAATTG
Organism: Semibalanus balanoides; assembly: GCA_014673585.1. Classification (NCBI taxonomy): domain Eukaryota; kingdom Metazoa; phylum Arthropoda; class Thecostraca; order Balanomorpha; family Balanidae; genus Semibalanus; species Semibalanus balanoides. Next base: position 24,539 of record VOPJ01006972.1, on the reverse strand, counting down.
CAGGAGCCCCGTCTATGCCCAACGGCACGCTACCAACCGTGTGGTTATCCAGGCGCAGCATTCTACCACAGGACACCACATTTATTGGGAGCCCTGCACGGGTGGCAGACGTCAGGAAGGTATGCGCTGGTTCCCCTTGTGACTGACGGTCACGGCTTAAAGGTTGGCTGTGACTGAGACACGTGGGTGCGCCAGCGTACTAGCCTCTGCATAGCTACATAAAATGGTGCATCGGCCGGGAACGCTTAAAATAAAGTAAAATTGTCACGATAGGCATTAAAGGGGATGGCTGAATAGGTTACCTCGGATGAAGCATTCCGATGGTTCATTTATCTTCGCCAAGTGAGTTTTTTTTTTGTGTGTCCCTTACTTTTAGTGAGTCTTTAAGTGAGTCTATTCTTCTATTTCTTCTAAGTCTTTAGTGAACCTTTAAGTGAGTCCACTGACACTTTTACGAATGTTTCAAGTGGAATTTGATAACGCTCTCTTTCGGAGGTTAAATATAACAAATTTGAAGTAATGTTAAGCTTCCATTCACGATATGTATCAAGATAAATGCAGTACGCAGGCAGCTTGTGTGAATCCACTGATAAAAGAGGCTCACTTCAAATAAGGTTAAATATAACAATTTTAAAGATGAGTTAAGCTTCATTCACGATAGGTTTCAAGGCAACTTGTGTGAATCCACTGGATAAGCAATTGACTTTGAATAAGGTTAGATAGGACGATTTAAAAATTGAGTCTAGTTTCGTTCACGATAGGTTTCAAGGCAACTTGTGTCAATCCACTGGGTGTCTTTTCTCGCTTTAAAGGGTGTCAAATAGGATAAATTAAAGTTAAGTTTGAAATACTAGGTCACGATAGATTGCAAATCTTTAATGCTAGAAAGCAGGCAACTTTGTGTGATACCACTGACTGATTTTACGCTCCCTTAAAGTACAGAGCGTTGTCAATATTCCCGTGTTACATGTGCGGTCACGGCTTAAAGGGAATAGTTCACCTTGAAAGTTGTCTTGAAATTCAACCATACGGTGCATCTTGAGCTCAAAACTACGAATATTACTTTTGGTTTGGACAAGTGTGGAGAAAGAAGTTAATATGTGGAAGAAAGAAGTAAGTTTCACTTCTGGTAATATTCACTGAGAAATCGTACGAATAGCAGAGTGGCGTTCTTGGCTTCAGCCAGTACGCCTAGTCAGTCTCTGACAAAGGGTGCCGCGCAGCCCCGGGCGGCTGAGCGGATATTAACGAGGCGTCCGTGATAAGGTACTAGTGTCAGACGAGTGTCCCTGACCTCCGGCGCCCGCCTGCCGCGAATGTACCGAAGCTGTTTTCGGGAGGGTCGAAACAAATGCAGACTATCCTGTGGTCGAAACTCTTAACGTTGCGAGTTTATTCTTCAGACATAACTAATTTTTCGATCTGCCCTACAAAACTGCTATCTCAGTTCAAAACCCCATGTTAAAGGTGAACACCTCCCTTTAAAGCTTGGCTGTGACTGAAACACGTGACGTGGGTGCGCCAGCTTACTAGCCTCTACATAGCCGCACACTGTACATCGGCTTAAAAATTGCGTATTCGTCTCCGTGACCTTGAACTTTGACCTCTGGTAAAATGTTATTGACCGTGACGAAAGCTGGCGTTACGAAGACTCGTTTGAGGCCTGTTGCGAGCAAATTGAATGGGTAACGAAAACACTAGACTGTACACCGGCTTAAAAATGTCGTATTATTTTCCGTGACCTTGACCTTTGAACTCTGGGTACAATTGTATTGACCATGACGCCGGCTGGCGTGACGACAATTCATTTCAGATCTATTGCTACCAAATCAAATGGTAAACGAAAACAGTAGGCCTTACACTGGCTTAAAAATGTCGTATTTGTCTCTGTGTCCTTGACACTTGACCTTTTGGTGACATTTTCTTGACCATGACGCAAGGTGCCATGACGACAATTAAGTTGAGGCCTGTTGCGAACAAATCGTTTGGTAAACGAAAACACTAGGCAGTACACCGGTTCGAAAATGTCGTATTCGTCTCTGTGACGTTGACCTTTGTCCTCTGGGTGGGTAAAAAATAATGGCTGTTACGAAGGATGGCGTGACATCGGTTCATATGAGGCCTGTTGCGAGCAAATTAAACGGTAAACGCAAACACTAGGCTGTACACCGCGCCGGCTTGAAAATGTCGTATGTGTTACCGTGACATTAACTTTTCATCTCTGGGTAACGTTGTCTTGACCATGACGCAAGTTATCGTAACGACGATTGATTTGAGGGCCTGCTACAAGCAAATCAGTCGGTAAACGAATTAACTAAGCTGTACACTGTGTGGTGACAATGCGATGACCTCTGGGCTCTTGAGATCAAACCGTGCGGGCTGGGGAAAAACTGATAGAATATTCGTGCATAACTCGATGAGACCTACCCACGTTCTCAGTTTGTGGGCAAATCGGAACTTGACGTTGAAAAGGAACACAAATACAACGCTAACTTGTCGGACATCATTTATAGCGGCTTTTTAGTTTTCTCCTTGTTTTTATTTTTCATTGTGGTTTTTAGAGGGCGCTCAAAAACAAGAGCAGACCCACTTTGTGATGGCGAGACTTTGGCGCCCGCTCAAAAGAAGGAGGTCCGGAGAACCCGAACCCCTCTCTCACATAGCGACACCCCTGCCTAAGACACATGTCGGCATATTCGTGGTACCTACACCTTTTTAGGTTGGTTAATTGTATACCTGTTTGTCTGCAGGAACGCTGCACCTTTCCGACTAATACCACAGCCTTTCGACATCATTCTTTCGCGGAAGAAGTGTCAATTAGGGCGTGGGTTATGTATGCGTGAGGAATGAGGATGTCTCCCGCCTGATGCTATCATGAACCTTCCGGAACAGCCCTGATGCTCACCCTCCCCGGTTTCCTTGCAGGCGGCGTCGGCACCACCTCGTGGTCTGGTGCGGACTCAGAGTTTCCCGAACCTGGAGGCAGGTGGCGGTGACGGTCCGGTGGAGGCTGACGCCGAGCAGCCGGCACCTCTGCGCCGTACTGGCTCGGAGCCGCAGCTGGGGGAGGCGGTGACCTGTGGTGTCACCGCAGACACCACAGACACGCTGCGCGACTCACCAGCGCTGCTCTCCACCGTGTCCACAGCCGACCTGATGGCGGCGATGGCGGCCGCCGCAGCTGCCCGAGACGGGCCCCCCGGCGGAGACGGTGGTGGGCCCTCTGGCGACATGCCCACCGTCGACTCGGCCATCGAGCTCCTGCTGCAGGCTAAGGTGACGCTCGAGTGGGACGTGGGCGGCGCAGATAGTGGCTGCGCGAGGAACGACAGCAGCGGCGGCGGTGACGGAGACAGCGGCGACGGCAGCAGCGGCGGCGGCGGCGGCGGCGGCGGCGGCGGCGGCGGCGGCGGCGGCGGCGGCGGCGGCGGCGGCGGCGGCGGCGGCGGCGGCGGCGGCGGCGGCGGCGGCTCCAGCGCGGCGCAGAGGAGATCCGAGCTGATGGCGCCGGCTGATGAGCTGTCACCGCATGCCGGCGTGATGCACAGACTGAGCCACGCCTGGACCAACCGACCCAGTCTCCTGCCGGGCCTGTTTCCACGCCGGCCGACGACCAAGGTGTCCGAGAAGCTCGAGCTGCTGGCCGTGTCGCCGGCGCCCGAGGCAGGAGCCGACCACGATCAGCAGCAGTCCCGGCACCCCCAGCGGCGGCACGCCACCACCAGCATGGCGGACCTTCTGCGGCTGCTGCGTGTGGCGGCCGTGACGCGTCGCCGGCAGACTGCCGATGTGGCGGCGGCAGCGGCGGCAGCGGCGGCAGATCGGCCCCAGCGGCGGCCCGTGACGGCTGCCTTACAGCTACCGCGCCCCTGGCGGAGTGGGCCCCGTCCGGCGAGCGGCCATGCGGTCACACCAACCTTCGTCAGTTACCGAGAGGAGCAGGAGCGCACGTCTATGTGATCAAATCAAATCAAACACGCTGAAAGTCAAGCCAATGATCTGAACACGCGCACTGGAGGGGTGTGCCACTAACGCGCACTGGAGAGCGGGGGGGGGGCACTTTAGTGTCCCTCTGAGATCTCAGAAAGAATGAGAGCTAGAACAATCAAACTTACAGAGTAGGTAGACCCTATCGTGATGTACATTTTCTGGAACTTTGGTGACTTGAGGTCAATATCTTAAAGGTCAAACGAGGTCACCAAGGTCAAATCTGCCCAAATGTCATCGTTTTGGGAACTGGAACTCTCTGACGTCACAGGTAAAAAGCAATGTGTCTTAACTTGCGTCCGGGAATGAACATGGACATTGGCCATGGGCGTAGGAGCCAGGGGGCAGCGGGGGGCACCTCGAATGGCGTTCGAATCGTCCCGATCTAATTGTTAGTTCCGAAGATATCGAAGATATCGCTTCGCCGACCTCGATTATGGCCGCAATTTTTTAATCAAAATTCATATAACTCAAAAATTGACCGATCGATTTCCAATGTTTTACGTCAAATGATCCGCTTTTGTGTTGCCGTAAATGTCGCACAAAAAAACACCACTCTGCGTTGTTTTTTTAGCTATTCACAACAAACTTGAAGGGGGCACTTTTGTGCCCCCTCCAGTTCGCGTGTTAAGCTTAGTGACGCATAGGAATTAATGCACCAATTTTTCGTTCAAAGCGTGATTTTCAGGATGTTCTACACCTATATTCCATAAATGAGACGAAGAGAAAGAAAGTAAGAGCATATTTATTTCGACTTCTGAGGAAAAAATTCAAGTCTAGGCAATCGTTTTTGAGTTATTAGTCAGAGTATGACCGCATATCAATGATATAATCAAAATTAGTGAGATATAGGTATAAGTTTATTGTTTTTTAAAGGTTGTCCCACTTGAGGGCTAGTTTATGAACAAACATATGTAAGTATAAACAAACAACAGCGTTAAATCAAACAACTGTGCACTTGGGTGTTTCATTTTGCGCTTGTTTTTCGGAATCAATTGGCACGCTAGGTTTCCTAGCTCCGTTTTTCACGCTGATTCCGAAAATGAAGTCCATTTTTTGCCGCAAATGAGTTCTAAGGGTGGCTAATTTGCTTTTTTGTGAGATTTTCGCCCTTACGGCCATCCTAAGCGTTTTCTGTGTATAAGTCAAGGAAATGCGATCACACTCTAACCTTAAAGTGTATTTGAGTCATCACGATGCTTAATGTGCACGTAAATTAATCCCAGGTCATGCCAGGTCACTGACCTGTGACGGCATTTTTAAGTCATGGTGCTCATTTTTCACATTTTGCGTTCAGGAAGGCAACAATTTTACTTATCATGCATAAGCAGGGAACAAACATATGAACAATCGTTATAATTCTGGAACAAAGAGTTCAACAAAAGGTTCTTTAACAAAAGGCGTAGCTGTCGCCTGCCTACCACCTTGGACTCGAGAATGTTGTAAAATATAGCTGTATTATTCTGTTGTTTTCCAATGTATAGGCTAACCTTTTTCGCTTTCTTAACGACAGATTCAAACAGTTTTGGGCATTTGTGAAATGATAGAGATTGCTTTTGCTTTATGTTGATTATTGTCTTAGAAAACACTACAGGGAAGCCGAAGCAAGACAGAGACCACCCAGACTTAAAGTTCATATGAAACCGATATATTTGGTGGGCCTGGCCGCCCGAGGCGCGACGTTCGTCTGCCGATGTTGAGTAGGTCGTATATTGTGTAGTTTGCATGCGATTGTTTGACCACCACATGTTTTTGTAAACGCTTAAATGTTATAAATTAGTTTTAAGCTAGTTTCGACTAAAGCTATGTTCACAACGAATCCACTGACCACCGTTATTCCGTCGACGATTGATTTTTGTCCATTGAACATTTTATGATAATGCAACGACTAACGTATAAGCTATGTCGTCGTCGTAAATAGTTATTGAATAAAAATATGCATTTGTTTTAGGATATTTGGTTATGGATCTAACATAGAGAAGACAATATGTCATTAATAAATATCGGTCGAAGGACCGATGGCCGCCAGCAGATCTAAATGGATCCGGTGTGAATCGGACCATGTATCATTGATACGGTGTTATTGGATAATGGATTGCATGTATATCTATAACAGAGAGACGACGAAATGTCGTTGAAAACATTCGTCGACGGACCGATGGCTGCCGCAGTCCGCAGATTAAAATGGATGAATCGGACTGTATCAATGATACAGTCTGATTGGACTGTATCAATAGCCGTTTTCATGATGGCTTATTTTGCGCGAAATGTTTTAAAACATTTTAAAATGTTTTAAAATGTTTCAGTGCTAGCCGTCTGCACGATTGTCTAATTTGCGAGAAATGTTTTAAACCTCGCCGTATGGGACCGAAGGGGGCGAGGGTTATTTTTTTCGCCAATTAGTCCATCATGAAAGCGGCTACTACTACAACATTTTAAAACATTTTAAAATGTTTTAAAACATTTCGCGCAAAATAACCCATCGTGAAAACGGCTAATGCTACAGTTCGATTAGACTATATCAATGCTACAGTCCGATTGAGCTATATCAATGATTCAGTCCGATTAACACCGGATTCATTTTTATCTGCTGACGTCCATCGGTCCGTCGACGGATGTGTTTTTTAATACAATTGCATTATTTTCCGTGACTTTTTTGGAGTACTTAAAACTGCTGATGCACATGTAATCTGACGTCGCCATCGGTCATAGTTTTCAAGCTATTGAGAAAACCCGGGAGGGGTAGGGTAAATTTACCCACTTTCTACGCCGCGCGGGATAACGTTTTGCTGATTTGGGTGTAAAACTCGTGAGTAGTGGCGTCACTAAATTGGATAAAACTCTAAAAAAAATTGCGACGAAATTGCATTAGGTATTGTTTCACAATATACGTGAAACCGATGTAAAAGAAGATACCCGAAGTTTCACGTTGATAGCGCTATTGATTGTTTAGTTATTACGAAAATTAAAGGGAGTATGCCTACTCACATAGGTCATGTGAAGTTGTTGACACTAGTCTGTAGAACATATTTCCTGAATTAGCCATATACTTCATTTCCCAGATTCAACTGTTAGTGCTAGATATTTCAAGGTCGCCAAATCAACATACTGGAAGTAACTTAATTATCGATGGTGCCAGATGAGGCTTTCGCTACTAGAAGATGCTCTTAAAATTAACAACGCCTAGCATAAATTGTTAGCATCTGGCCAATAGAAAACAACATCGTGGAGCATTGATACCAGCTGCCGACAGATTCTGATCACTGTAAACACAGATACATGCCTCATAAAGTTGTTTATCGTCCTTTAGTGCGGCCATTATAGTAACATTCTTCGCTCCTGTTTATAGTGACGATTCGTTTCTGATTTTGAAACAAACAAATGCAAAACAGAATACAAGTAAAAATCAACTAAAGGGGCCTCCAGACCGTGAATTTTATCGTAACCATAATCAAGCAATAGCTTCTACCGTAATACAATATATTGACATTTCAAAAAGAGTAGGCACACCCCTTTAATCAGGCGGGTCGTTAAACGCCCTCCAGTCAATGGCGGGCTAATGAAAGGACTGTGTAATCTTTGAAGCTATTGCACTACTTCTAAATATTAATATTTTTCAAAAAATACAAGTGATGTTTTTGTTAGTAACATCACATTTTGCGAGAAAATCCCAATACAAATTTCAAACTTTGAAGAAAAAAATGTCCCGCTATGCCGCCCCCATGCTAGGTGCCGCCCCCACCAAACAAAAAGTCAGACCATTTTTTTCGTGTGTCGACGCCCCTGTATGTATATATCCGCATGTTGGGCGTCGAGTTGCCGTTCTCGAGCGACTAATCAAAAACAGTATTCAATATTTAGATCTTCCCTTGATCATGTTGGCCGTTAGCCCCCCCCAAAAAAAAAATGATTAAGTTCAACCACTTCATCCCCATTAGTAACACTGCCCGGGAACGGTCTAACAATAAAATGTATTCACAACTGATCGGCGACTCAACCACACGCACTCCTTCGCACACAAATGTCAGCCACTCGCAACCAACCTCGCCGCCGCACAGAGACAATGCCGCCGCACAGAGACAATGCCGCCGCGCCGCGTCACGAACGCCCCAATCAGTCATTGGACACCAAAGATCAATCGAAAACTAGGAAAACGTCAAAGAAACAAAGCTATAAGACCTAATTAAATACACGCACTCATGTGGGAATGAAATCCTATGCTGCACAAATGAATGGTTTGTGACAATTGACAAGTGCGATGCGGGTCTCGAGCGGTACCTACCGGTGTAGAATATGACGGTCCAGGACATATGGTCCACAATATATATCATCCATAACATTCCTCGATCAGTCATAGGACACAATACGTAGTATTTCTTACAAACACGCGATACAAAAGCACGGACAATGGAACAGTCCAGAAACTTAAACCACTCATATTCACCGTCAGAGCTCGGAAGCGACCCAAACAAGCGGAAACAAAGATTACGGATGAATCATTGTCCCAGGAGGCGGACCAGGCTGCCGCACTAAATCAGTTACTAGTATATAACTTACAATATCTGTCAGGGTCATGAAAAGGGACGAATGAAGCTGGATTGCCACAGTAAAACCAACGATGACAACATCGATTAGTCTTAAACAATGTATGTAAGGATTACACACATCGTCAAAGAAAATGGCACTCACATCCTGTTGGGCTAAATGGGCATGAGCACTGGATGATGGAGGTTAGACCCTCTCCTTTATCGACTAGCAGCGCATCGTTGCGTCGATAAAATACATAGTGGCGTCACCACTGCCACTATGTACTCCAGCCAACATACCATTTGTGAACGCAAATGCGGCAGGAGCTCCCACCACTTTCCAACAACTTGGCTTGGGTCAAACACATGACGCCACGCCACCAAAAGGCATCCTCCTAACGCCTAGGCTACAAACACACCAATCTAACGAGCGATCTCGTCAGAGTCTACCTTTGAGCAGGCAAAACAATATCACAATGTGCAGCTCACGCTGCGCTCACTGGGCTAGGCATCTCAACACGCCGACTACTAGACCGCGCTCATCGGCGCCTTGTATGGCACCGAGGACCCAAACACAGGCGATCGGTGCGTCACCTATAACTTAGCGTCAGTCAGTCTGCAGCACTGCTGCCACCTGTCGTCCCAGTTTCACACTATGATCTCGCGTATGACCCGCCGCGTCCGCGTGTTGGGCGTCGAGTAGCCGCTCTCCAGCGACTCGTCGAAAGAGAGCTGCGGCGGTTTGCTCTCTGGCTCTGGTCGGCCGGCGTACGGGTCGGGCATTCCGGACACACCGCCGTAGCTGGCATCTGCGGAGGAGAACCGCTGTCAGTCGGTCACAGTCGCACGTAACGACAGAACATGGCACATTGCCGGAGACCACGACGCATTTAAGTCTGACCAAATCTCGTCTAGAGGGCTTATCTCGACCAACACAGGTAGTAACTTTAAAGATCAAAGGAGCCCACCAAGGGTCTGATGGGCCCACTAATTGCTTCGTCCCCCTGACCGAATCATGTATCCGCTCATAAACCATCAACCTCCAAGGGCAGGTCGAATCAATTTCGCTAGTACATTTCCCATGCATTCGATTACAAACATGCAAATATGAAACTGAATTGAGCCCCAGCTTGTAAAAATTATGGAAATTTTTATGTCAATAAATGATCCTTGCATGGTAGGACAAAACCTTGCACAATTCATACTGGCAAGCATTTCGAATAGTCTTGAAACGCTTCACATGAAACAAGCAACCACGCCTCCTCTTAGCATTTTTATTTAAAATCCACTGCATTAGCTCAAATTCCTTAAAATTTAGTCCATTTATTCAACCTCTGGTCAATGGCGATTCGTAATACTTGCTTAATATTACAAAGTATTCGTAATAATCATACTTCATATTACGAGTCAGCCCTTGTCGAAATACGAAACATCGACCACCGTTGCAGGCTTGCCTACAAAACTGCGATAACTTTCGAATTTGCACTGCGATAAAAACAACACACAGAATGTAGCCCAATTTTCTTCCTACAATTGCATTCGAGTAATTGGGAGTAGTGGTGGGCGGCTGTGTTGGCGGGGCTCTACTGTATCTGTCTGCCAGTGTAGGCGGGCGGTGCCACTCACCAGCCGTCTGCTGTTGTCTGACGTGGCCAGCCGGCGCCGCGCCATACTGCTCCGCCTCCCGGTTGTACTCGTCGTACCGGTACGTCGCCTCCTGCGGCGGGTACGCGCCGTAATCGCCGTAGCCGAGGTCGTAGCCGGCGGCGGCCGGGTCGTAGCCGGCGGACTCGTGCTGCAGCGGCGGCGGGTACGACCGGCCGCCCTCCCTGGCCTGCCACAGAGAGTCCTGCGAGTTCACAGAGCCGCCGGCGTTCGAGTTGGAGTTGGAGTAGCTCGGTTCGTAGGCGGCGGCGCGCGGCGGACCGCCGGCGAACAGCACCTTGGCCGGCTCCAGCGCCAGCTGCGAGAGGTCGGGTGCGTCCGTGACCGACTTGTTCTGAACGCCGTCCGTCGGCGGGTAGTAGGCGGGCACTTTCTGGCGACTGCTGGGGAGGGGAGGGGGGGGGGCGGTTAGAGGCAGAGGCAGTGGTCTAAGGCACACAGCGCGCCGACCTGACAGCACATACATACAGAAACAGTCAACAGACGAGACATACCGGACGGAGGCGTGATGACCAGCTCAATGAGCAGAGCGGCAGTCGTTAGTGATCAAAGCTGGGCGAGAATAGAACGAGACACGCCTGCACCGCAGCGCCTACACATAGACAGGTCGAGGAAGAGTCAATAGCAATTCAACCGTCCTATGTCGCTATTGCTGATAACCCGTTCCCTGCACTTTTTAAGCCACAGCCGTCGCCGAGCACCGTCGCCGTCTCGGGCAGCGCTGTCCTGTCGGCGCCGCTGTTTCCTGGACCACTCACTAGGTGGCGTCCGTGTAGCCGCTGGTCTTGCTCCTGGCGGCGTTCGAGCGTCGGCAGCAGCAGATGAAGAGTAGCACGAGCACGGCCACGGCGGCGATAGCGCCCACTGACACCAGGATAATGGTGGTCACCTGGGAACCGCCGGCCACAACCAGCGCCGAGCCAGCCGACACTGAAACCGAGCAGAACGGCTGAGGAGGCTGCTGAGAGGGACCGGGCAGAACGGGGCGGCTGCTGAGAGGGCGACACGCTTGCGCTAAAAACGTACTTAGACATATGATAATAATATAGAAAATATCACGCAGGCGTTCATCTATCGATAGATTTCAATGTTGTGGGTCTTCGGAAGCCCTGCAAACCTTTCGATATATACATATATGCGAGGTGATTTTCGTACAACAAATACAAAACGTTTAATGATTGTGTAGAGCTGCCCGTGCCCATATCTCGCAATAAGACCTCATGCTCACGACGCACATAATAATGCATCATGAACACAAATACTATTATAGAAGCGAGTTTTCAGTTTACCCCTTAAGCATTAATGAGATGTTAAGAAATGAAGAGCTGTTGTGAAGAAAAAAAATAACATAAAATATATTTATACCAATTCCGTTTGCTCAATTTCTATCGGCCACAGAAAATCCACTGAATAAAGCGATATGCCTGCGAGTAGCATAAGCAGCTTTACAGCCCAGCAGCCTTTGGTCGACTTCACCGTGAACAGTACACCTCAGCTGGTCCCATACCGTGTTCGGCGAGCAGCGGCTGTCCGCAGACGGACGGCTCCTCGCGCAGACAGAGCCGCACTCTGACGTCAGTGACAGGGTCGGCCACCAGAGCGGCGTCCAGCTGCGCGCGGCCGCGGTTATTGGTCACAGACACCTGCTGCTCCGAGCGCCGCCATTCGCCGCCGTCAGACCTGCCAGCAGCCGCGACCACGGTCAGAGGTGACACTGGACACTAGAGGTGACACTGGGCAGGACAGAGGTGGCACTGGACAGGACAGAGGTGACACTGGACAGGCCAGAGGTGACACTGGACAGGACAGAAGTGACACCGGACAGGACAGAGGTGACACTGGACAGGACAGAGGTGACACTGGACAGGACAGAGGTGACACTGAACAGGACAGAGGTGACACTGAACAGGACAGAGGTGACACTGGACAGGACAGAGGTGACACTGGACAGGACAGAGGTGACACTGGACAGGATAGAGGTGGCACTGGACAGGACAGAGGTGACACTGGACAGGACAGTCCAGGTGACACTGGAAGAGTAGAAGAATCGATGAATACCTGCTCAAATACATACTACACGACGATGGAAACTTGAAATCATACAATCAAAAACAGACAAAGAACAAGAAGGTATTTGTACTCAAATAAGAATTAGAGCTCATCGATAGCACATCTAGGACAGGACCCGGAGATCTGGAGGAGTAATAAAATAGCTCTGTGAAGAACGCTGCTTCAAGCGCTGTTCAGTGTTCATTCAAATATAGCGATAAATGATGCAGTGTGCAAAATAATATATATCATCAAACTGCACACGACGTGAATAGGCCATCAATTCACCCAGTTCCTAATTAAAGTACATTCCCGAAGAGGTGCGATAAATTACGAAAGTAACATGCATCAACTATCTCAAATGAGCCGCCATAAATCAGCAAGCGCAAACTTCAAGATACCTTGAGCTATCTCCTCAGGCTATCAGAAACCTCGCAATAGTTGGACACAGTCGATCGATCACTATCAAAGCGAGGACCTTATGAGCCTTCAGGCATTAATGCCGGTGTTAGCCCTGGCTTACTGCCACGAATGTCCCCACTACCCGACCTCCCCCACCGTCCACCTGACCTCCCTGCCGCCTACCTGACCTCCCCCGCCTCATACCTGACCTCCCCCCCGCCTCATACCTGACCTCCCCCGCCTCATACCTGACCTCCCCGCCTCATACCTGAATCCCCGGCCTCCTGCCTGACCTCGCCCCCACCGCCTGCCTGCACCTCCCCCACCGCCTGCCTGACCTCCCCGCTCATACCTGACCTCCCGCCTCATAAACACGACCCCTCCCCGCCTCATACCTGACCTCCAGCCCTCATTACTGATCCACCTCATACGCTGACCTCGCCGCGCCTCCCTGCCTGACCTCCCCGCCTCATAGCCTGCTCCCCGCCCTCCTGCCTGACCTCCCCGCCTCTACCTGACCTCCCCGCCTCATACCTGACCTCCCTGCCGCCTGCCTGACTTCCCCACCGCCTACCTGACCTCCCCACCGTCCACCTGACCTCCCCACCTCATACCTGACCTCCCCGCCGCCTGCCTGACCTCCCCGCTGCCTACCTGACGTCCAGCGTGCCGACAACGTCCAGCTCCGAGCTGAGCACGTGGAAGCTGAGCTGGCCAGCGTCTGGCGCGAAGCGGGCGCGCTGCGGCGCCGGCAGCTGCGACTCGTCCAGCAGGGTGGTGAACTGCACCTGCTCCGACATGGCCGAGTCGCCCTTGGTGTTGTTGGCGTTGACCTGTGACCAGACGGAGCTGTGTCAGGGGCTGTCTGTCGAGATGTCACAGTCGGTAAGACGCCCGACCGACCGACAGAGACAGGTCAGCAGCTGGGCAGGGGCAGCGTCCAGTACTTTGTGGCTTGTGCTGTGATGTCCACATTCGTCCTGACTGTGATAAAAAATGGTTAATGAAGCGATCGAACATAGGGATGGTGTGGCGTGACATAGGGATCGGATAGTGTGAAGCATGAAATTACGTGGCAAATGCTGGCAGCAAACTCTAGAATTAGATGAATAAACGATGACGAAGACAGAAAGATCGCCATGGCTGAATATTAACGAATTGATTGATGATATTCGTATTGTCCGAAAGAAGCAGCATTACAGTCAAAATAAATAAATAAAATTAAAACAAAGTGCTAGAAAGCAAACAATAATGGATAGAAGACACTTCTAAATTGACCTGCTAATTTTCTCTCACCATAAGGTGTACTACAAATGAGAAATTGCACCAAAATCGAAACACTTGAAACTTTAAATTAATGTTTAACGAAGCACAGCAATCACACTTAGCCGAACAGCTTTCCAAACGACCTCAAACCTAATTTCCTGCGTCTTTAAACGTCAATCAGAGCAGCCAGGCATGCCGACTCAATGGTTCACCGTGTCGACAGTCGACCCACACCAGGCTTTCTGTTTCTGTTTACCCCAGATCATCACCAGACTTCCAGACTTCCAGCGCGCCTCGGTCGCCCACAAGGCAGCCGTGCCCGAGTCTCCAGTAGGCACGTCTCGTCACCTCACAGTACCAGAGGCGTGCACCAGTGCAATAAGCCGCCGTTTAACCCCGCCGCCTGCAACGCAGCTAACCGTAGCGACGTGCCTGTGCGCTGCACCGCGCACCCGCGGTCACCGATTTGCATAGCTCGAAATAATGGTGTCCGGGGGCGGTGTGATGGTCGATTAAAGTCGCATTAGCCGTGGCCAGCGAGTCAGGGAGGACCCGACCAGCCGGAGCCGGGCCGGAGCCGAGCCGGCGTCCACCGCTCAGCCTCGGCATGCGATCGAGAACCGTTAGCGCAGCGATGATAGCCCAGGCGGCGGACAAAGGGAGGCGGAGAGGGAGGGAGGGAGGACATCTGATTTGGGGACCGGCACCGACGTGTCCTCTGTCTCCAAACGGGCCATTCCGGCTAATCGGCCGCAGTCTCTGCCGCGAGAGCAGAGAGCAGAGAGCAGAGAGCAGAGAGCAGAGAGCAGAGAGCAGAGAGCAGAGAGCAGAGACAGAGAGCAGAGCGGCAGAGCGCAGAGCGCAGAGCGCAGAGCGCAGAGCGCAGAGCGCCAGGAGCGCAGAGCGGCAGAGCGCATGAGCGCAGAAGGCGCAGAAGGCGCAGAGCGAAGAGGCGCAGAGCGCAGAGCGCAGAGCGCCAGAGCGCAGAGCGCAGAGCGCAGAGACGCAGAGCGCAGAGAGCAGAGAGAATATAGCAGATGGGCAGAGAGCAGAGGGCAGGAGGCAGAGGCAGAGGGCAGAGGGCAGAGGGGCAGAGGGGGCAGAGGGCAGAGGGCAGAGGGCAGAGGGCAAGAGGGCAGGAGGCAGAGGGCAGAGGGCAGAGGGCGAGGGCAGAGGCAGAGGGCAGAGTGCATGTCCTAGCCGAAGGAGAACTACGAATGCGTGAGGCAGAGGGCAGAGGGCAGAGGGCAGAGGGCAGAGGGCAGAGGGCAGAGGCAAGAGGCAGAGGGCGAGGGCGAGGGCAGAGGGCAGAGGGCAGAGGCAGAGGGCATCTGAGGGCAGAGGGCAGGGCAGAGGCAGAGGCAGAGGGCAGGTCCTCCGAGGGCAGAGCAGAGGCAGAGGGCAGAGGGCAAGAGGGCAGGAGGGCAGAGGGCAGAGGGCAGAGGGCAGAGGGCAGAGGGCAGAGGGCAGAGGGCAGAGGGCAGAGGCAGAGGGCAGAGCGGCAAGGCAGAGGGCCAGAGGGCGAGGGCAAGGGGCAGAGTGGGCAGAGGCAAGAGGGCAGAGGGCAGAGGCAGAGGGGCAGAGCGGCAGAGGGCAGAGGGGCAGAGGGCAAGAGGGCAAGAGGGCAGAGGCAGAGGGCAGAGGCATAGACACCTTGAGTCGTCGGGTAGCTGATGAGAGCAGAGAGCAGAGAGCAGAGAGCAGAGAGGCAGGATCAGAGAGCAGAAGCAGAGAGCAGAGAGCAGAGAGCAAGAGAGCAAGAGCAGAGAGCAGAGAAGCAGATAGCAGAGAGCAGAGACAGAGAGCAGAGCAGCAGAAGGAGCAGAGAAGCAGAGGCAGAGGGCAGAGCAGAGGGCAGAGGGCAGAGCGGCAGAGGGCAGAGGGCAGAGGCGCAGAGGGCAGAGGGCAGAGGCAGAGGGCAGAGGGCAGAGGGGCAGAGCGGGCAGAGGGCAGAGGGCAGAGGGCAGAGGGCAGAGGCAGAGTGCAGAGGGCAGAGGGAGAGGGCAGAGGGCAAGGGCAGAGGCAGAGGCAGAGGGCAGAGGGCAGAGCAAGGGCAGAGGGCAGAGGCAGAGGGCAGAGAGGGCAGAGGGCAGAGGAGAGAGCAGGAGAGCAGAGAGCAGGAGAGGCAGAGAGCAGAGAGCAGAGAGCAGAGAAGCAGAGGGCAGAGAGCAGAGAGCAAGAGAGCAGAGAGCAGAGAGCAGAGAGCAAGAGCAGAGAGCAAGAGCACGAGAGCAGAGGAGCAGAGAGCAGAGAGCAGAGAGCAGAGAGCAGAGAGCAGAGACAGAGAAGCAGAGAGCAGGAGCAGAGAGCAGAGAGCAGAAGCAGAGAGGCAGAGAGCAGAGAGCAGAGAGCAGAGAGCAGAGAGCAGAGGCAGAGGAGCAAGAAGCAGAGAGCAGAGAGCAGCAGAGCAGAGAGCGAGAGCAGAGAGCAGAGAGAGGAGAAGCAGAAAGCAGAGAGCAGAGAACAGAGAACAGAGAACAGAGAAAAGAGAGAGGAGAAGCAGAGAGCAGAGAGCAGAGAGCAGAGAGCAGAGAGCAGAGGAGCAGAGAGCAGAGAGCAGAGAGCAGAGGAGCAGAGGAGCAGAGGAGCAGAGGAGCAGAGGGCAGAGGAGCAGAGAGCAGATGAGCAGAGAGCAGATGGTATCACCGTGTGAAGAACGACCCGCACCGCGGCACATATGGACGCCGATCTTATGACGTCACCCCAGATCTGAATCAGACCTTCAGACAGACGGTCTGATAACACCGGGGAATAAAGATGACACCCTGAGACTTAATGTCGAATGAGTGAGTAATGAGAGATCAAATGACACCCTCGCCGCAGCGCCATCGTACGTCCAGCACAATGCCATCACTATACTGCAATCAGCACAGAAATATGCTTCCTTTACGCCCCCCCCCCCTACAGACTGCTCGGAGAGCAGACACCTGCCGTCACCTCCCCTCCCCACAGGCCGGTGCACTCACCCGGAGTCTGTAGGTGGAGCGGTGCACTCACCCGGAGTCTGTAGGTGGAGCGGTGCACTCACCCGGAGTCTGTAGGTGGAGCGGTGCACTCACTCGGAGTCTGTAGGTGGAGCGGTGCACTCACCCGGAGTCTGTAGGTGGAGCGGTGCTCTCACCCGGAGTCTGTAGGTGGAGCGGTGCTCTCATCCGGAGTCTGTAGATGGAGCAGTGCACTCACCCGGAGGTCTGTAGGTGGAGCCGGGTGCACTCGCCCGAGTCTGTAGGTGGAGCGGTTGGCACTCACCCGAGTCTGTAGGTGGAGCGGTGCTTCTCACCCGGAGGTCTGTAGCAGAGCGTGCACTCCACCGGACTGTAGGTGGAGCGGTGCACTCTGCCCCAGTCTGTAGGTTGGAGCGGTGCACTCACCCGGAGTCTGTAGGTGGAGCCGGTGGCACTCACCCGGGAGTCTGTAGGCAGAAGCGGTGGCACTCACCCGTAGTCTGTAGTCGTCGGTTGCTGCAGAGAGGTGACGTTGCACGGCCGGCGCATCTGACAGTCGAACGCTCGCTCCTTGTCCCGCTCGTCCCGCAGCGTCACATGCTGTATCGTCCTGCTGAAGCCTCCGTCGAAGCCGGGCGTCCAGTCGAGCAGCGCCCAGGACGTGCCCAGCTCAGTGGCGTGTACCTCCGTCGGTGGCTCAGGCCGGCCCTTGGCCTGCAGGCGCAGTACGGTGCTGTGCTCGCCCTCAGCGTTCTGCGCCTGACAGACGTACTCGCCGTAGTCGGCGGCGGAGACGAGCGGCAGACGCAGCTCCGACTGGTGCACGTCGTTACCCAGCCGGCTGGTGCTGGTGTTGGTGAGCGGGCTGGCGGCGGCAGTGGCGGCGGCACCGCGGGACCAGCGGAACACAGGCGCCGGGTACGCCTGCATCTGGCAGGCGATCACGGCCGACTCACCCACGTCGAACGCCACCTTGTTGTACTGGTGGTACACGATCGGGGCATCTGCAGGGCAGAGACAGAAGAACACAGTCGGAGACACAGACACAGACGGAGACACAGACGGAGACACAGACGGAGACACAGACGGAGACACAGACGGAGACACAGACGGAAACACAGACGGAGACACAGACGGAGACACAGACGGAGACACAGACGGAGACACAGACGGAGACGCAGACGGAGACACAGACGGAGACACAGACGGAGACACAGACGGAGACACAGACGGAGACACGCAGACAGTCGAGACAGAAGGCCACATCCACAGAAATGGACAACAGAAGAAGCTTAATACACCAGGCAATAGTACGCTTTGGACAACAAATTGCAATGCAGGCTACAGCGATGTAGGCGATTTCAGGCTACAAAGGGCTGCAGTTTTGTATCACGCGATCTACTCATATACGTTTGTTTAAGACAAACGAAAGTGGTGGTGCATTGACAACATATAATGAGCACGCTATTAAGCAGACGTGTCAGAGCTGACGAGTGACGGCTGCTGCGCTGAGCGTGAAGCGCTGGTCGGTCGTGGCGGCACTCACGTCGGATTCGGAGCAGCATAGTCGTCTCGGCCGTGCCGGCCGCGTTCTCGAAGCGGCACGTGTAGTTGCCGCGGTCGGCCGGTTCCAGCCTGTCCGCCTTGCGCGCCCAGCCGCGGTAGTTCAGCGCCGAGCGCACTGTGAACGCGCCGTCCTCGCGCTCCGTCTCGTCAATGGTGACGTCATACCTGCCGTCAGCTGTCTGCAGCTCCTCGCCATCCTTCAGCCAGGTGACGGCTGGGCGTGGCCGGCCCTGCGCCGCACACTCGGCACTGAACGCTGCCGTGGCTGCCGGCCGCTTCACCTGGGCCAGCAGAGGGCCGGTGAGCTGTGGCGCGCGCAGCACGCGCACCTCGGCCGAGGCGGGCGCGCCGCTGCCCAGCTCGTTCTCCGGCTGACAGACGTAGTGGCCAGCGTGGCGCGGCAGCACGCTGCCCACGGTGAAGTTCTGACTGGAGCCGAGCGGCGCGTCCGGCCGCTCGCGGCGCCACCAGCGGTAGCTCGGCGCCGGGTGGCCGGCAGGCGAGGCCGTGCAGGTCAGTGTCAGCGGGCGGCCCTCCACGCCGACCGGCGACTCCGGGGTGATGGACGCCGCACCCGGCCTGTGGCGCACCAGCACGCTCGTCGTGGCGTTGCCGACGCGCTCCTCGGCCTCTGCTACGCCGACACTGTGGACTCGGTTGACGGCGACGCAGGTGAAGCGGCCCCCGTCCTGGGCAGTGACGCGAGTCAGCCGCAGCATCGGCCCGTCCTGGCGGAACTGGGCGTCTCCCTCCCGCAGCCAGTAGACCCGCTCGGCCGGCGGGTTGGCGTCCACTTCACAGCGCACCTGCGCACTGCCGCCCAGTTCCAGCTGCCGCTCGGACTCGGCGGTGACGCGCGGCGCGTACAGCACGTCCAGGCGCAGCTCGGCGGCCCGCTCGCCCACGGCGTTCTCGGCGCTGCACGTGTAGACGCCCGCGTCGGACGGCTCCACCACGTCGATCTGGTGCGCGAAGTTGGTGTTGATGAAGGCGCCGTTGCGGATCCAGCGCACGTTGGCTACCGAGGGCTTAGCGTCGACTTGGCAGCGCATCTGAACGGCGCGGCCCGCCTCCACGCGCAGAGGGTTGCTCGGACCGACAGTGACGCGCGGGTAGTCTGCGGGGAGAAGCCAGAGCGGAGTCAGTCGCGCGAGATTACATCAGCCGGACACTGACGACACAAACTGACACAGCTGAAGTCAGTCCACCATTTGCTAACTACAGTGATAAACCGAAATGAAACCGCAGTGGGTGGTGTACCATTGGAGACCAGTAGCTGGTTCCTGCTCCCAAATGACACGAGTCCACGAACGACACGCTACAGGTCGGTCCGACTCACGAGACGAGACCACACATTACCGAGAGGCCATTAACCTGGACGCCTATCGGAAAGCGTTAAGCCGCGGTCGCGTTCGACTCTCGTTTCGGTCAGGCGTTCGAATACCGTAAACTCATGGTCGGTAATTTGCTCAGAAGAACCGCTGGTCACCCGCGGCAATGATAGTCTCAATAGCGCCACACAATAGTGCGACTGGCCTCGGGCCGCCGGTCTGACGGTGTGCCGGTGTGACGGGCCGCCGGTGTGACCGTCCGTGACCAGCTGTCTCCGAGTCTGTTGCCGGCGGCGGCCGCACGTCAGGTACGTAGGCAAGGGGGACGGCGAGGCCCCCCCCCCCCTGGAGGCCCGGCAGGCCATTTTCGGCGCGCGCAGCGCGCCAAAAAGGGCCGACGAGACCGCGCGAAGAGCGGTGTCATGGGCTCTTTAAGAGTCTTAAGACCACGCGAAGTGTGATCTTTTGATAGTTTAGAGCACTTCGAGGCCCTTGAAGAAGCCACCAGGACCCCTCTCGAAAAGACTACACTGAAAAATATTTTACTCTTCAATGACTCCCGCGTATGGTAATCGGTATGGTTACCCCTCACTATCATTACCCCTCACGTATGACCTCAAGACCTGGACGGGCGTTTAACGTGTCTAATTGTGAGTAATTGTGCAGCATGATACCATCCAGTGAAGCCCACATACTCTTTAAAGGTGGTATCAAGATAGACTCTCCTTCCTTGATACTTTACCGTGCGTATGCTTGATGTGATATAGGGAGATATACAATGGAATGCTATCACCCCAGGTACCCCTAGGGTATCAGCCAGATACCTACCCATTTACCACCTGGATGCATGTCACTTATCTCTCTGAAGCCTCCTAAATACCTGTATTCAGACGACAAGGAGTTAAAGGAGGAGTGCACTTAAAATCACGAAGGAGGTTAAAGAGGGCTTCTTTAAATCAGGAAGGGGTAAGAGGAATAAAGTTCGCACCATTTATACTCGGCCATGCGTCGCCACGTGCGCACGCGCGGACGCAGTTTCTCAGAACCTCCGCATCGAACGACGTGTCTGGGACGTGTTACCAGGTGTTGCTGCTTCTGACGACTCGGACGACAGCACCGGTGGTGTTTGTGCAGTGGTTTTTGTTTTGTATTATGTGCGTGCCACCTCTGAGAGGATTGCACTCTCTCTGTAATTCCTATTCGAAACACGGCAGCTGTTCTCTACCCCAGCGGACGCAGCAGAATTTATATTGCAGATTCAAGAAGTGTCTTCAGAAGTTGCGACGTACTGCTGCATACAAGGGAGCATCAGTGTGGATTCGGAGAGATGTGCCATTGTTCATGAAAGGTATGGTGATTGCCAAGGGTGTTAAGACCCGATGGCTGATGGCCTGCTCCTGTCCGAGCCGCCCGCTATATAACGTGTTTTTTTTTTTTTTAAGTTTCGCGCAAATGTTTTTGCATGTAGTTTTGTTCAAAGGATTTCGTTATTTATCCGATGTATTAACCTATTGTTTTATGTCACGGTAAACACAACGCTGGCTAAGGATAGTCACACTTGTGTTGGAATGTAATCGTCCAAACTTCATAATGAATGAAATAAATATAAGATGAGAAAGAAATGTATCCGCTTGGTAAGCTGGGAGGCTGGAAAGGGATGGATATAAAAGGGAGGCATAAAGGAAGTGGGTTGGCATAGAAAAACAAAATATGAACATTGCTATTAAGCAGACGTGAGCATGTAAAATGGGCCCCTAGCCAGTTGCGGAGGGAAGCGGACCTGCTCATTCCTTTTACTGGGGCCCTTCAAAATTCGGGGATGAGGTCCTTTCAACGCTCGGAATGGTCCCTTGTTCAGGCGGGAATGGTCCCTTTCGGGGCGCCCCCCCCCCCCTCCTGGGTGAAATCCTGACTAGGTGCCTGTCACACGTACTGGCTGTCTCCGTCCGACGGTTGGAGATCGGGTGACGGTCCCGGCGCCACTGAGACGGTGGTGGTCCCGACCCGAGCACTGGATCGCGTGCCCACCGCCCGCTCCCCGTCCCAGAGGTATCACATTCCTCCCCATCCCAACCATCGCGTGCCACTCCGCTGCCCTGGAAATGTATCGGATGTCTTTTGAATTCTGACCGGCCGTTGAAGCCCATTAGAGACGGTGTATAAAGAGCATCCGTCGGGGGCGGGGCACCCCTTCGTGGCCGATCTCAGAAATGTCCAATCAGACCGACAGAGGACGGGACCCGGGGAGGGGCGCGCCCGACATCCGCGATCCTGGCTATTAGGCCGACCGAACAATGCCAACACGGCGCGAGATCAGCGAACAAAAGGATGTAAGCGCCAGATGACAATGTGATACTGTGGATAGCAGAACACACAGTGTGACACATGTTGTGTGTCGAGTGAAACAGGACTCGGCGAAGTTCGTATCAATTAAGCTGACGTGAAACGCGAGCATCGACCAGTTAGTGGATGGTAAATTCCAAGATAACGGTGTGGGGACACTCCCATGAGGACAATGTCTGACAGCGACAGTAGGCCCACAATGTTCGGTAACCTATGCGACAAATCTGGTATTAGTGGGACACATTAGCCAGTACACAAAGTGCATCGGAGTGTTGCTTCAGGCACTTCTCGCGGCTGGCGATGTTGGGCGACAAGACATTAATCACGCGATCGAGCAATCCACTCTGCCGCACCATAAACCCAGCCAGCCCCCGCCGCAGGCAGTGCTGCACCACCCGTACCCGATCGTTCCGTCAACCTCGGGCCGTGCTCGGTACTCACAGTCGACGCTGAGCAGGACGGAGGCGGCCAGCCTCTCCCCGGCGGCCATGGCGCGGTTCCAGACGACACATTCCAGCTCGGCGCCGTCGTCCTCACGTGTCAGCGGCAGTGTGAGGCGCGACTCAGTCGGCTCCGCGCGGTGCTCAGCCAGGCTGAGGTCGGCCGACAGCGGCGTGCTCTGACCGCGCCGGTACCACCGCAGCTCCGGCGGCGGGCTGCCGCCGACCGAGCTGCAGCTCAGCTCGGCCGGAGCGCCCTCAGACAGCCGCGGCGGCCGGTGAAGCTGCGGCGGCTCCGGGCGCAGCAGCACCGTCAGCTGGAACGTCTCGGCGTGCAGCACACGGCCCGAGCCGGAGCGGCGCGCACGGCACGCGAACTGGCCGTTGTCGCCGTCGTACGCCGCTTGGTTGATGTGCAGGTCATAGCGGCCCTCCGCCGGGGAGAAGTCAATCCTGCAGCAACAGACACGCAGACATACGGCTGGTCAGTTCGCAGTAACGATGAGATACAATATAACATATCCGTAATAGATGTATCCTGGCCTACCCTGGCCGCCTTACCACACTGTCCCCTAATTGACCATTTCGACTTTTCCCGTAATTGGAGCTCCCCAGGGCCCAATCTCCCGTATCGTTAAAACCAAATGTCAGCAATACTCAGATGTCGATTTTGTATGATTATTTCCAGTTCAAACACAGCTGATGTCCGTGCGGTCAGCGTCTGGACAGCCTCAGCGTCACGATCCCGGCCACCTGGCGCTGCCCGCCGACCGCCCTGTACGGCGCGGTCTGCTGCGGCTGCGCCGGCCGCCAGGTGGTGTTGTGTTCACTGTCACGACCGGCCGCCACGGCCAACAGACGTAACTCCACGTCCACGACATTTTACGCATTTTAACTGGGTTCAATCGCAAAAGTTAGGCTTTATTTAGAGAGTCGCAATGAAACAAATCATCTTTGTCGGACGAGGTCGCAGAATCCACGTGCAACAAAACGGTCGACCTTCCTCCCACCTCCCTCCAGCTGTCCGTCCATCCTCCCATCGCCGGCTGCCGCCACATACCGTCCATCCCTCCATCGCCGGCTGCCACCACATACATACACCGTTACGTTGCACGGGCAATAGGGTCGCCGAGTGACGACCTCTGAGACGGCCGGCCCGACCCGGCCCGACCCGGCCCGACCCGGCCCGACCCGGCCCCAGCTGCAGCCAGTGGCGGCCGAACGTATTTTCCGACGGGAGGGGCAAATAAATCCAAGGGGGCCCCTCGGCCAAAGGGGCCCCTCGTACCGACTGCTCGGTACAAGAAACCCTTCTTGGTCTGAGCCAGTCTTCATTTCGGGAGATGGAGATCTCCGGCGTCGGCAGCGGCAGCCCTAGTGCTCCTGGCCGATACGTCAGACAGCTTGATGAACATGTTACTCAGCGCCTTAGCACACTGTCGACTAGTCAGAGCTTTGTGCACGTTAATGCAGTCGTGTCGGGCGACCAGTACCTCTACCCAGTACTCTCTCCCACCCAAGAGACGCGAGAGCTGGCGAAATGTGGTCACTACGGCGCACGCCGGTGGCGAGCCGAGCGGCAACGTTCAGGCACCCCTGAACATGATGCAGACGGCACTGGGCAGCCCCTCCCCAGACGGGCAGGCAGTACAGGCTATGAGGAGAAATGTGTTTGAACGAGGCGTTTAAGAACATAAGGAGTGAGGTGATGGCGGATTTTATACAGGGAAACGGTGATGGAATTGCATCTCCGTACCACCATGGATATGTGAGGATCCCAGTCGGCCTAACAGCCCTCTCTCGGATAACAGCGGACCTTCAGCGCTCTGTCCCTGCGGGGCATAGGATAACCACCAGCTCTCCACACTGCACAGCCTCCGATGAACAGCTGAAAAGTTCGACACCGCAGCACACCGCAGTCTGTTGAGTCAGCCATTGAGTGGTTCACAGCCATCATTGCTGCAGAGCTCACATGGCGCGTTAACGCGCGCGCACACACACACACACACACACACACAC